>VKOC01001241.1:0-79372 GCA_009364415.1 Spea multiplicata | reverse complement strand
CCGGTACTTACCTTTAAGAGTCCTGCGGCGAGTCTCCCTGCTCTGCCACCGTGCCGGCTTGTAATTCTGAGCGCCGGAAATTGACGCCACTTCCGGCGCTCAGCATTACAAGCCGGCACCAAGACCGAAGAGGGAGACTCGCCGCAGAGGAGAGAGAGAGAGGGGCGCCGAGCGGGTAAGAGAAAACCACTCAGCGCCCCTCTCTCTCTCTTCCGTTTAAAAAAAAAAACCGCTCGGGGCGGCAAAGTGCCGCCCCTTCTAAAGTGCCGCCTGGGGCAATTGCCCCAGTCTGCCCTATTGTAGGGCCGGCCCTGGTAATACGTGTATAATACGTGTAATTGTGTGTGTAAGCATGGATGTGTAATTGTGTGTGTACGCATGGATGTGTACTTGTGTATGTATGAGCATGGATGTGTACTTGTGTGTGAGCATGGATGTATAAGTGGGGTAAGATAGAATGTGTGTATGTTGTATATATGTTGTATGTTGGAAGCGGGGCAAGGGACAATGATGGCACAGTTGGGGAGCCCATGCAGGGCATTTTTCGCACCAGGGCCCCGTGGATTCTAATTACGCCCCTGCCTAGAATGTTTGCTGAATCACAACGTTCTACAGCCCTAAAAGTCACAATGAAAAGTGTGCATAAAAATATATCATATATAGACTGTGTAAAGTCTTTTAATAGGTATATTGAAGATTAAAGTGGTTGATTGGATAAAACGCTTTAAATTGAAGATTCTTTAGCCTTAGATTTTGCAAATTACATATTTTTTTCACAGAGCTAAATGATTAGGTTTATTTATAACTTTTTGTCTTCTGTATATGGTACCTTAAGCTTTCTTTGATAAGCCATACTATACAATTTTTATAAATACATTAAAATAATACTTCCTGCACTACTGAGTGCATAAAAGGATAATATCTAGGCGGTTGCTTTGCTGGTGCCTTATTTTTGGTTGTCCCGAGAATGCTTTAAATGCTCAGCCCAATATGTAGTCTCGGTATGGCCCAATATGATGCAGGATGCAAATAAATGTAAAGAAAGCAAAGCGCAAATACCATTGAAAAAACAATATAGCTATGCTATGTGTTCCTCGGGCTTTTGGCTATCCAAAGAGTTAATAGCAGGAGCTACATTTATTAGAAAACAGTAACATAAAATGTGTTCACTGTTATAAAAATGCCCTAAGGGGTCACGTTCATGTCCATCGTCTCTCTGCACTAATAACACTGCAGGAAAGCAGAATGCTTTTGATTAGGTTAGACCTTCTGTGACTGCTCCTGTACACGGTGAAGCCTTTTTATCACTCAATCACCAGAAGAAGACTATATGGGGCAGTCGGTGGGGGATGAACATTAAAATAACGACACTCAAAAAGACTGAATGATAGTTCCACAAGGTGGCAAATGATTTTCTGGGGGTTGTGGCAGGGTATTAATAAATATAGATTGCCAAAGATTGTGGCTGGACTTGTCCATAGTCACCAGTGGTGGAAATGTAGAAGACACTACATATAAGCAGGTTAAATAACTGCTTAAGGCATGGAGACCACTACACAAATTGGACACAGTTCATGTGTGGAATGTTAACTTACAAACAATTGAACATCAGTTGAAAACTCACTTGCTCTTGTATGTTCGTGCATGTAAATTTCTTATTTTATTATTTAGCACTAACGGATCGACTTACTGTTTTAAGGTCTAATAAAGAGAAGGCACAATAATAACACCCATGTAATAATTACAGTAGCTGTTGCGGTACAATAGGCAGGAATAAAATAGGAAAGACAGTTCCTGATCCAAAGAGCTTACAGACTTTGAAGGGTAGTCATTCAAAACCATTTTTAAAGCTCCATTAACATTCAAGAGGCTAGAACCACATCATATAGATGTTCTCCTGACATATCTGCTCCTGGAGTCCATGTCCTTCAAGGTCTAGAAGGTCGGCATTTGGCCTCCTGTATGGCTATCTACATCTCCCGTGACCTAGGCTCATCCAGACCCAGTTCCTATGTGGAAGGATGGGGACTCCAGGTCTCCCCAGAAGCTTCCAAGTAGACTTTACAATACGGACATGTCCCAGTCATAGCCCCGTGAACAATGCTGGAACTCTCCTGTAAGAACCATCGCTTCTCAGTCTAAGCGTTTACTAGATGTGGAATAGGTATTCCCAAGAAAACAAAGATACGTTTTATATATAAAAAGGCTAAGTGAAACAGAATACGTGTATATATTTTATACTGTTTGCTGTCATATTGATGAATCTTGTATTTTGGAAAAATAATTTTATGAGGCATATCCTGTAAGTATAGCTGATTTAAGAACATATTTTATCAAGATGACAGATGCCACTGAGAAACGTCTCAAGTCAGAATGATCGCGAATTTGAGTGTTCCTATGGATTCTGGAAACGTATAAATCATATTTTTATTTTTCCTAGGGACCGGACAACCTTTAGTCCATCTGATAACAACAAACTATTACACAGCTAACGACTACAGTTACACCATGCTATAAATAGCCCCCGCTTCCATATATTTCTCATATCATGAATTTAATTGTATGAGAAAATAGTGAAAAGCGAACTTGTATTTATTTCGCAGATGATGTTAAATTGCCTTTAGCAAATTATGCATCTGGATTCATTTTAAAATCGAAGCAGTTTTGACCCCCGGTTCAGAAAAAAAAAATATCTAAAAATAGAAATCCCTGTTTAGTGTCATGCATAATATTTTGCGCTGAGAACCCATGGCTTCCAACAGTAAAATATATTTATTTCTCAGGATTTCATTGGTCTGATTGTATAATCCTCTTATTTTCTGGTTACATAAAGTCTATCGAAGTGCAATATTTTATTTCAAGAAAAGAATATTAGAAGAAATAAATCACATAAAATAAAAGCGGTGTATATAGGGTGTTACTTAGAAAATTATAATTATGTGTTTTAACTCTAACCCTGCCAGATAAATATAAAGAAATGCCCATAACAGAAGCATAATGGACTGAGAATTTATTTTTCATTGCTGTAAGCATACGTCAAATGTACGTATGTAGATTTATACATCATCAAAGGTTATAGTTGGTACATTAAATTATTGGCGGTATAGATATTATGGTATGGGTATAGAAGAAATTATCCATGACCATACACTCGTGAAGCTCATAAAACAAAGTTCTTCGTCTTCTTAATATTATTTTCAGGCCTGGATGAGCCACTCTAGGCATAAAAATGTATCGTACGGCGTATCATATCCAGCCGCCAACCGCACTTGTGTCTTCAGTCGGCTACTGGCCTTAAAGTGCCAGGGCCCCCTTGTGATTGCCAGCCCGGCCCTGATCATCCAAAACAGAGCAAGAAATCAGTGCATACTGATTGTGCATATCTATCTGAGGCATAAATATTTGGGATTCAGTCTCACTATATGGCCATATAGCCCGTTGGTATGTCAAAGTACCCCAAGTTTGGCAAATCCTATCTAATTTGTCATGGCTATACCAAGGAGCTGAATCGGTGGGACTGCACGGCATTAAACCCTCTCATAAAATGTAAAGCCTTCTCTGGACACCATTAACGAGGACCCTGTGTCAACCCTAAGGGTTGGTCACAACCTGCAAATATGCACAATGTGTCAGTTTCCTTTTAACCCCATCATTATTTGCCCCCAACAACACTTGTTGAGCAACTTTAACCACTGGAAGCATTTATCTATGGTTCTCATCTTCCATGCCTGCCCTGTGCCATTAGATTACAGCGACTGGAAAACAACAGTGAAGGACAAATCATCCATTAAATCAATGGAATGGATTTAATGTCACACGGCTAAGCAGACAGGACATCCTGCTGCACTATGGAAATGTCACTTGCCAATGACAACATTAAATAAACAAAGATAGACATATTCATGAACATCTTCACCTCTTTTCTTCCCGAAGTCCGCGTTCAACAAAGCCATGGCGTCACCCTTTATATTTCACGAATTTAGCTTCGGATGAGATTAGAGCACAATAGACACAGCTTCCTACTAAGAGCTGAGTCTACATCTTGCTCAAGAGGCTATTCAGGTCAGGTTAAGTGCCGCCGGACTAAGATTTTATCCTCATCATTAAGCAGCCACAAGATGTAGCAATATCTATCACATCACAGCCAGTTCGGCCACAAACACTCTATAAATACATCCGTTAATGAAGCAAACAATACCTCGTTTGTTTCGGCTATAAAATGGAAAGCTAAATGTGGTTAAATAAACAATTAATATTAATGATTCTATAGGGTTATCGGGGCATTTTATATGAAGGTTGCTGCCTTTAAGGGCTAATTCCTTATGACCCAACATAAAAGAACGACTCAAGAGAAACTTTCTATACCTAGGTCGCTGCGAGTTTTCTGTGAGTGGACGTGGCCAGCTATGTAGTGGGCGGGGTTACTCCAACCACATGTATGGGGGGGTGGGTGGGCGGGAATAGCCATGGGTGGAGAGTGGGTGTGTCTCTAGGAACCGAGAGATCGCGGGCCATGACCCCGAGACCCGGAGAAGCAGTGCTTCACCCAGAAACCCCGGAAAGTTCCCCAACGTGTGTCATGTAGAATACATAATTCTTATCAATCTGAAAATAACGTATTTCAACATACTGAAGATCACTAATTCGAAATACAAACTGGTTGATTTTCACACTAAAAAATGGCTTTGGCTAGGCTCTCAAACACGGACAGTCTTGTCTATTCATGGATATCTCTCCTCCGTTGGTCTTAAAGACTTGGAAGCTTCCCTTGTGTAGTCAATCAGTCAATATTTTTATAGCCTGCAGTCTACCCAATGGTTTCTGTCTTTTTTTGTTGAATGTCTCGTTTGACAGCTTGGATATTAAAAGACCATTTAATTATAGACATAAGGCACAAATATTTTGAGGTTGCCATTGAGACCAGTAAACCTTCTTAGGTTACAGAATTGCTTTGTAGCTGTTCTTGTATCTCGGTGCATTTTCTAGGTGACGTGATTGACCCTTCCGAGTTGTCCTGTTTATCTGAGATCATCTCAAACTGGAAATCAGCTTAACTGGTATTATCACCCTATCTTTTTCTACATTAAAATTAGAACAAACTAAAAGTTTCCTTGAAGTTGAACTTGAAATTGAACTTTTTGAAGTCAACAAACAACAAAAGATAAATAAATCTTTAATGTAAATTTCTAAAAAAATCTTATACTGAAATCCTTGATGATACACGTCAGCAACAGGAGTATTCTTTCTATAAATTGGGAAATAAATAGAGATTTAGGTGAATTTTAATGTTTTACTATACATAATAAATTATTATTGAAATAGGGTTAAAATATCTTTCCCGGAAATAAATTTTGTATGGTTTTGAGATTTTCACAAATATATAGATATATTCTGTCTAAAAATGCCAAGAAAATACATCTATTCAATCTTATTATAGTCACTGCTTTATATATTTTTATTACGTTTAATCCTAAAATGTACAAAAAAATTCTGAGGTTCTACACTTTGATAGTTTTGTTAAATAAGCCATAATTCAGCAACATTTTCTTTTAAAAGAGTTAAAAAGGGAGGTTCTTTAGAGGTTAACCATTTTAGGGAGAACCCTACATTTCCCCAATTTTCGAATATTGATTTACCTTGCAACTTTCTGACTGCGCGGAGCCCAAGAATCTGAACTTCTTTTGAGTGTTTTGCGTTTTTCTGGTGGAATGACCCGATTGCAATGCATTGATACGTGAAAAGCTAGTGCTTGACTTTAAGATACATTTTTTTGTTATACATACATGTTCTGGGACCATTGTGTACATTAATGTGGGGTATGCCTGGATTGATATGTGTACTGATTTGCTGGCATGTAGAGTTAAAGGTGTCTGGGGGGATTGGTCTATTTAACTAATATGATTGCAAGCTCTTCAGCATTTTATAATTATCACAAGGTTTGTTACCATACCACTGGCTCTTATCATTTCACGTGTTTGTTAACATGTTCCAAGACCCCATGTGAATCCAAAACAGGATACATATATAGGCAGTGGCCCCTCAACACCAACTGCAGGGGGCCCCCAAGTGTTATGCCACTGTATCCAAGTAAAATTCTGTTTTTGCCTCTTTTTGCACAAAACACAGCAAGAGATCAGCGCGCACCCAAAAATTGAGCAGATACCCAGCGAATACCATTCAAAAAACACCTATCTGCGGGATAAATACTGGGGATTCCATCACATTATATGGCCATAAATTCCTTAGCCCCCCACTACGTCAGAGTACCCCAAGTTTGGGGAGTCCTATCTAATTTTACATGGCTATTTTTTGTCTGTCTTTTGTGCAGTCAGAGGCCAGTACGAGGCATATAAAAATAATCTACCTTTACAAATATAAAGGCCTCTTTTTTTAACAACTAGCATTGAATTTCTGTCGTGTCTAGTCACTCGCCGCATAAAAACGGGTAAAAAAACAGATAAATAAGCATTTGAAATCTTCTTGTTAATGCCTCTTCCATGGAAGGTTAATCTGCGTTGTAACTCCTGATGAACAGCGAATGCAATAAGCCTATAGACAAGGCACAGGCTTTACATAAATCACCTTCATTGTTCGGCAGATCTGAGCTCTCTTAAAGCCGTGTCTAGTTTGCACCCGGAGCATGCATTTACTAAACAAGACCCGCAGATGCAGGTGACTCTGACGTAGGGCACGCTAGGGTTATAAAGTTATATTGTCGGAATTCTACAATCAGGGAGAAAGGAATCATTTGTTGGATTAATAAAAGTAAAGGATAAAAATGTGACTCTTCTTCGAACGATGATGGTATTCAATTCATGTTAACTTTTAACCACTTGGATGCAAGATGTAGACAATACATTCCGATATTAAAGAGAAGCTCCTGCACCCCATGGAGCCTCACCAGCAAGAACAAAAATCATTATACAGTAAAATGCATTCTTCAACCTGTAAAAAAAGCAAAATATAGTGCTTATCATTAGGGGAAGCTGCAGCTCTCGAGCTGCAGCACGGTGTCTCCTGTGTGGTCATAGTTTTTGAGATGCTTGAAGAAACCAATCCTTGGCAGGAAAATGTTCTCATTGGCGTCCATGAAAATGCTTTCTGTGCATTTGTTGTCGCCTATAACTCCTGTTAGATGCCCTAAAACTCTTGGGCGTGCTCTAGGAAGCAGAAGATATGTAGGGTAATACACATCTCCTCCGAGGTTAGGGGTAGGGGAGCAGACACATGCATATAGGTGGGTTCTGCAGAATCAGTCCATGCCATTCCAAGGGGACCACAATGAAAATATTAAATGTAACTACTAAGCTATCGTACGCATTAAAGTATGATGTCTGGAGTGTCCCTTTAGCATTCACTTATGTGAAGGCGCCAAGTTTCTCTAGGAGGACGTTCCCCCCTTTGGAACACAAATCCTTCATTGAAAGGAAAAATCTCAGTATGTGGTGAATATGAATGTTCCATACTATCCTAAAATGATCGCTAAATAAACAGCAGAAAATTTATTTTATTTGTACAGTTTGATTATTAAACACATTCCCCTTCCTCTAACCTCTACTAGGTTACATGGAAAGCAAAGGTTCATGAATTCACATAAAAACTCTTAGGATAACCATTCCAACTAACCATTCCTCTAACTTTCTCCATAAATATCTTGCATTGAATGAGATAGAAAGCAAAAAAAAAAAGGTTAAATCAATGTTTCTAAGAAAAAAATCAATGTGATGTCACAAACATATAACACAACAAATAATAAATAATCGCGTTCCCCGTAAGCATGACGGAAGGCAGGCAACTGAATAAACATCTCACATTTGGGAATGCGATCATCGCTATCCTTAGTTCCCTGGATATCATTCAAACCTCCTGCGTTCCAGCTGACAGCGCACACTGTGGTCTGAAACTGTGAAGCGGATGAATGAAAACAGAAATAAATAGAATTTGTCCTTTTTTTGTTAGCTGAATGCTAAAACAACATTTGATAAAAGAAAATACCTACAAAATATAATATGTGTTGCAATGCGTAGGAAGGAAGCCCAATAGACTTTGATGGATATAACGATGGAAATAACTTGATCCATTTTTCATTACCCATTGTGAAAATTTACTATAAAATCTTGCATATAATATTTTCTTTGTTTTAGGACACAAAGTAGAGGCGCGTATTATACACAAATACTAAACGACGCAGATACAGATCAACATTTAAATTGAATCCATACATTTATTATCCTCTCTTTTTATATTCCCAGCGCAGGTTGAAGAGACGCTTTTTATTCATAAAAGGATAAAGGTTATATTTTTTTTCCCCCATCCAGAAAAACCCAATAACAAGGAATTTCAATTTATGTAAGTAAAGGCCGATTTTACATAAACCGTATTTTTTTTTTGAAGATTGCAATTCTATAGAGAGGTCATATAGTGATTTACTCAAAGCGTTTGACACAAATATCTCCTAAGCCATTCGACTGAGAAGCATATAAAGTCGATCCCGTGTATTAGTTCATTTTTAGAAAATACTTACACATATGTTGTAAAATCTTGTTGCTTAACCTCGATTCTTTGTTGGTCATCCAAGAGACACCTTTTACCTATAAAGTGGCTATATTAACCCCTTAATGACATGTAGGGGCTCAAAATGCATTGTTTTCAATGGGTTTAGGGAGCACCTATTGTCCTTAAGGGGTTAAAGCATGTATTCAATTTTTGGTTTTTAATTGTATTAATGGAAAGTTATGAGGATATTCTAAATATATTATTTTGAAATAAAAAATAGATCGTTAGAATCTCTGTTCCTTTTTTAAGGAAAGCCGTGGGTCATACGGTGGCCGTACCACCCGGAGAAGAAGGCAGCCCTGGAAGCCACGTCCGAAACTCCATTTCTGGGAGACTAAAGGCCAAATCTGGAGAGTTCCTAGACAAGCAGCTGTTTTGCCTATCAGCAGCTCATTAGTATAGATTATTGATTGATCAGTGTAGTAGTAGGGTCAGCGGGGTCGGGGACGTTCCAAAGCTCCCGCCGCTGATTAAGTGGAAGATCGTTACGAGGCTTTCTAGGGCAAGTAGGGCTGGTCTTCCTTTCTTGAGATACCAATAAAGCTGCGTTTTCATTGTTATTCCAGCTGCTTGAATTTACTGTTTATTGAGCAGATTATTGATTGCTCGACGGACGGTTCCCACCGAGGATTTTAATAAATATGGAGATCGTTCCGTCAAGTCGTTGAAGTGGAAAAAAAATCAATTGATAGGTTGCAGCACCGATATTACTTATGGTTAAAGGAAGGTTGGAAGTATACTTTCTGTTGGGTAAGGAAATAATATTAAATATTTTCTATTTTTTGTAGAGGGCCACTAGGCTTTAAACACCTTGAACCCCCAAATACCTGCCCATCAGAAAATGAAGAATGTGTAGACGGAAAATAGATTAGGATGAATATTCATGTGTATCGCACTTTCTGCCCCACGTGACCATGTCGCTCCTTGGCCTTACCATGGCTGTGAGTAATGAGAGTGTGTAGACTAATAATTCACATTGGGGTGCAGAATGTATAAGTAACAGGTTTATCGAGGGTCAGGGCGGCACACAGCCAACGGGATATTTAATAACCCAGCCGTCCAAGAGGTTTCACTTTCATAAGTCACAGTTAAGTATGCAATTTTCAAGAAATGTCCCTACATTAATAACACATTATGCAGGGCTAACTCAGTACTTCTTACAGGACATTGACCCTTCATAGTACATGGTCAAGGAGCAGAAATGTTTGACTCAACTGGAAGATCCTGGGTTGTTGAATCCATCCCTAGTTTACAAGGTTAAGGCAGGAGCTAGGTGACCATGCCACAAGCATATACCCTATGCCGATTATCACTAACCCCATCCCTATAGGTGTCTTTAATATGTCCTGAATAAAGCTATGGGGGAATCCAACGATACTTCCATAAGATCTGAAGCTTTTTAGAATGACAGTGATGGAATTTAAACATGCACGGGATAGATATAAGGCTATCCTGAAAATAAGACCAAGGGCCAAATAAAGTTTGATATTTTCATAGCAGGAAACAACGGGCAGACTAGATGGGCTGAACGGTTCTTCTGCGGTTCTACCATCAAATTCTATGTTTCTCTCTATGTCAACTTCTTTGACTGCTCTTCTGTGCAAAATGGACACAGTTGAGTGGGAGCACATTGAAAAAATGAAGGTAATAAAGGCTTGTTTTTAAGTCAGTATTATACGTTGGTGTACGAGAATAATACATGTTAATATGTAAATATATATATATAAATGTACACATACTGTGTTAAATGCAGTACAAGGTATATAAAAAATGCATCATACTCATAACACAGCATCTTTAATACTAAGCATTTCTCCGCTGTAGATGTTTTTTATTGCAAGTGCTCTGTTTGAGATATTCAATTATTGCCTACGGTTATTTTCAGAGAAATAAACAAGGTCAGCCTTTATTGGCAGAGATTCATAGTCATGCAAAAAAAAAAAATCACCAGTTACTGTCTGACTATACACCATACATTCCAAAATAATTTTAGGTTAAAAAGGGTAAAATCCAAAATTTCTAAGTGGTTTGCATAATTAAACAATGGCTGTCTCAATCTTTCTATTTATTTCGAGCTATATGGGGCTCCCTACGATGCTTATAAATTAATAATCAATTGGCCCATTTGATTAAAGAAACATAGGTAATTGTATATGGTATAAAGTAATTGCATTGCATTACAAATGTGTAATAAAATTGAAAAAGGAATTTAAATATTGGAATTTTAATATTTTAAATACTGCACCTTGGATTTATTAGAAAATTACTTAAATTTCAAAAATTTTCCAGATGGCTAAAATATAAATTTATATTTGGTACCCAATTGCTAGATTAAGGTTAGGTTGTCCTGTTTGCATTAGAAAGAAATTCATCGTGAAAATCTGTCAGTACGTGTTTGTTGGATTTATTTTATTTCCCAAATTGAATTCTTTAAAATTATATGGTTATAATGCATATCATTATTAAGCCTTGTTAGTAAATGAAACTATAATGCAACCAACATTGGGCTGTTTATTATTATTTCAATGTATATTTAATGATATTTGGCCACGAAATTAGATCAAATGGCAACCATCTGGTAGGGACACCCTAGCTGGGTTTGCAGTAGAAGGACACCCCCTATGTGCCCTTGTTTGCGTAAGGCAGGCCCTCTTTGGGACTTTTTTTATAGGCACTTTATAAGTTTACCTTCTTTTTTCCCCCATTGCAGCCGGATACATCACTAAAATACAATAATTATACAGTCATTGTTATGTTTATGAACTATAGCTATATACATATTTCTGACTGCAAGAACTAGAATGTCTTAGTGGGAATTCTGTCACCTTTTTAAGCTTAAAAAATAATGTATCCTACCGACCTTTAGATTATTCTATTATTATTATTATTATTTGATCTACAAATTAAGGAATATTTTACTGGAGGTACAGTTCTGTGGTAACATGTGACAAAGCTTGCGTATGTGATCAGATGTCCTGAAATGGAACTACCTACAACTTGTGCTTTTTGTTTGTCAATAGATTTAGAGGTATTTAGTTCCAAAAGGTGACCTGATGGTGGCAGCCTGTGGCAGAGCCAGCATTATCTAAATAATTTCCTGTCCTGAAGTACTTCCCCTTACCCTCACTCATCTTTTACAAAGGTTGCCTGAACCAATCAACAACAATCAGCAACGACACGTGAGAGATAACGCAGATTTCGACAACCGGAGGTTAAGATGGTTGTCTCTATGGTGTCCAGATGAAGTGGGTTTCTAACACGTACACGGCTTACTTTAATGTGAACAGAGTTCCAGTCTGAGATTTATGTGCTAGAAAAAAAGTGAAGAGGTTGGGTCGGGAAAGATGGGGGTTGAAGGGTCACCTGGGAGTTGTTAGTCATAGGGAAGTGGCATAAATAGGGTTAAGTATATGTGAAAAGGGAGTTCTACCTCTTTTAGAAGCGTTTGGTAGGTGAGCCATGACGTAGCTGTTGTCCAGGGAGCCTGGTTGCAAGCTATGTTAATGGATTAAGTATTGGTAATCGAGGTTAATAATAAATGTGTTATGGTGATAACTGGTTGTTTTGCTCCTCAAAGGGAGCAGGTGTTTGGTGGAAGTGTGGTGGCCACTGAGCTGGTGTTTTGCAGCTAGTGGTAGTGTGGGGGGGTGAGGTTGTGTGGTCGTTAGGCTCCCTGTAATTAGCTTAAGGGTTAATTCATTAATGTTTTATGTACTACGCATTTCTGAATAAAGCTGAAGCTATTCTACCCGAAAGTTATTGTGCTGTGTGGTCTTTTGGGAAAGGGTGGGTGATGGAAAGGCAGAATGGATGAAGGTGGATTGTGATGGAGTCTAAGGTCAAAAGGAACCTTGGCCATACCCAAGTTATGACCTAGGGCTATGCCTTAGGCTAAAAACCACATTGCTACCCTGTGCATTCCACGCTTCTTTGGCACTGAGAGTTAAAAAAATAACACAATACAAATAAGAATGCAGAATTTAATCGCCGATATTTGTCATGAGGGGGCGTTGACACTTAAATGATAGTAGAGAACTACTTTCGCAGTCACACTCTATAAAAAAGCATTAAGATAATGTTGGAACCTAGACAAAATGTTCTGTAGTGCGTGGAGTTTCAAGCAAGTAAGTAAGTAAGAGTATCTTTATTCTTAGATTCTTATATTTACATTATTTATTTTATGTAGCGAGGAATTCATAGTTAGAACTTGACAGAGTTATAGATCGACGAACAAACTGGCAACACAGGCGGTATAAAAGAATGAAGGAGGTAAAGAGACATCTGAAAAATTAGTCAGTGATACAACGTGGAAATGGATATATAGGACAAAAGAGAGTGACGGTTCCGAAAACAGACAGAATTAGAAGACAGATCTGCAAGAAGATACGAGGGAGCGAATGTATATTAAAAGGTGCTGTTCCACCTCCTATGGAAACACATTATTTGGTTGTAATGTATTTGTCTAAGAAAAAGGAAGATAAGGACTTCCCAAATAATATTTATTTTTATTATTTTGATGACGGACGTAGTCTCAATGCAGCAACCTGAAATCTGAAACACGAACGTGTATCTAATCAGGGGCTTTGATACATGGTGCAATCAGAAAAAGGACTTTGTACTTTAAAAGTGACAAAATTGTTTCTTAATGGGTTTCTTAAGTACCAGGAACACAGTACTCCATGTACTTAGAGCTGGGCACCCTCACTGCTTGATACCTGTACGGTATCAAGTGTATGGTGTAAGTGTGCTCAGGGGCCACTATTTCAGGCCATCTTGTTAAGAACCACAGAGATCTGTAGCTTATTCTTATATTACGTTTATGGTCTGTTTGGGTGAAGACATTCGAATCTGGTGTCACAGCTACCTCCTAATTTGCAGATCCATGAGACATTGGGAGAAAAGAGCTTGATGGACCTTCCTAAAGCTCCAGGAACAGGAGTTGGAAATTTGACTTATGTTATGTTGTCTCCTAAAGATGGTTTCACATGTATTTAAGGCTCATCTTATAGTACTCTGACTACCCCAATATCCCGAGGCAGTGTTTGAGTGTGATCTACTTCCCAGTGAGTCATGGACAGCAACCAAGAAAACCTGACCACAGACCCCATATTTACTATGCATCTTGACCATGGTGGCCATAAATGTAGAAAACTTAGTTGCTGTGATCAAGACAGGAACATAGAATTTGACGACAGATAAGAACTATTCGCCCGTCTAGTCTGCCCATATCCACTCCTCAGGAGCAAAGAACGCCTCTTGGTTATTAAAGTTGATTATTATAGTTTACTTATTAAACTGTATACCCTTTTGAGTTACTTTACTGTAGTATTGTAGTCGTGGCAAAATCAGTAGTCTGCAGACACACAAAAAACAGTGAAAATATCTTTCATTTCCCTCTCCTCGTCTGTTCCAGCTACAAATCAATATATTTTTGTATTATTTTTTTTTAATTTGAATTTACTTTTTCTTTTGACATATATATATATATATATATATATATATATATATATATATATATATATGGGAAAGAATGTCTGATTTTTTTTTGGTCTATAAGTGAAAACTGCCGTGTATCAGTAAAACCATTCACTCCATGAGATCAGTACTTTGTACACAAAAATTGCCTGGGGTTAGAAAACACTCGGCAGCCATTTACCAGTTTAATTAAATACAACGGAAAACATACTCACAAATAATCATGAAAAATAACCCTGTTTGCAATAATAGAAACTGCCAGCAATTGCTTTGCCCACAAAATAAATAATACGTATTTATTATATTTATTTATATATTTGCACAATTAAGTCCCATTAGACAGGTAATCAAGCTGAATGTTTGCTAAATAAATTCTTCTTCAACAATAGCAGACACCGATAGCTAAAACAACGTGGAAATGCGTGGGGAAAAAATGTATTTCCATCCCTTGAAAGTGAATGTTAAATATCATTCTTCTGAATCCAACGCTGCAGAGCCATCAATATTTTAATAGAAAATGGTTATATTGAAACATTTTCCCTACAGGCCTGGAAAGTGGGAAACTATGGTCAGTAACACATATCTGGTAAAACTTTCGTCTCCGCATATAAATATACGGTCCATGTCAAGCCCATTGGGATTTACGAGATTTAAAGTGGTAAAACTCAAGATAATCCATCACGATCACAGGGTGCTAAAATGACCATTAATATTTTATGAGGACAGAAGTCTCTGAGAAGTTCAGAGAGACGGATGGGATTCATAATGAATTTCTTTGTAATTACTTTTTTTTTTTAGGATTTTTTTTATTGAAAGTAGTCATTTTACAAACATTTAACACAAAAGCTAAGTGGTATGTCATGTTGAGGGAATCACACTACAGAGATAAGGCAAATTACTTTATTACAATTAAGCAATTTGTAATATAAAAGAAAAAAAATCACTGCCTTTGTGTGACCTATTATGAGAAATGGTACATTGTGCAAGTTCAATAGTCTAAAATAATGTATTTTTAAATTAAAAGTTAAATAAAGCAGAACATCATTTCTATGGGATTCTTCACTATTTCTACTATCTGGGGGAATAGACGTAAATCCTATTGCTTACACAAAAGTGAGTCTCTGTAAGACTGCGTATTAACTTGGTCTTACTGAATACGTAGGATCTTAAGATGTTTTATCAATCTTCCTATTTTTTGTCCATTTTTAGTCCTCTAAAACGCTTTTAAAACTGGTAACCATTCAACAAATGAGAGCATTTGCCCTTTCCTAACTAAATCACACGCAACAGGTTCAAATTGTAGGTCAACTCCATACCTCCTCCATTGTCTCAGAACACAAGGCTCCCCAAATGCCTCCAGAGGTTATGCTTTAAACCTAAAAGTGCAAGCTTATACCCTTCATCCCACAAAGGCTACATCCATACTATTAACCCTGTAATACTGGAATAGCGAGTTCTGCAACCTTCTACTTACATAGAATAACCCTTTCTCATGATGTCTAAGGTCTTCTCGATATAAAAAGCCACCACAGCCTGTGACCTGTAGCTTCTCAGATTATGCTGGAAATAAATTGTCTGATCCAGATAACTACTCATTCAACAGTAAGCGGTCCTCAGTGTGCTCTACCGAGCTAAGATCTGCAATGAATCTCTTTATTGTCTGTCTAAATTATACCGCTATGAGGTCTCACCGGCGGAGAGGTTAAAGGGCATCTGGGAACCAAACCATCACTTCATATTTGCAATATATATCTGGAGATTTATATTTCCAAAGATGAAGGCTCTGCTTCATTAGTCTCATTCTGACATCTCGGTAATTTTGTTTATTTCAATTAGATGCTATGATTGTGCCGTATAACATTACGACTACCCATAATTCCTCTGGCAGTAAGATTAATTAAAAGTGATTCAATTATTGGGAGATCTTTGTCGGCTGATGCTGCCACTTTCATAAAAAAAAAGTAAAAATATTATTAGATGCCAAAGATATCGCATAATTATTTTACTAGGAACGGCAATGGATCAAAATGTATCAATTTATAATAAGCTAATAATGTATGCGTTGCCTACTTCAAAGATATTGTAATGTGGGTGTTTATCATATACCGCAGAGAAGAATAGTGTTGTGAACACCGAACCAGATTTATAAATATGGAAAAAATCCCATTAAAATCTATTTATTTGCTATTTTCGCATGGTTTATTACAGCCATGTTGAGTTATATTAACTATGGATAAGCAGTAGTTTGATGCATTGATTTTTCTCGCAGATATATCAGATGCTGTCAGAGGCTATTAAAAAAAAAGACATTTATACTAGAAAAGTTTTCTCCATTTGCTATGGACTGAAAATATGCAAATGCAGGTGACGGGTAAGACGCCGGCCCAGTTTGGATGTTGAAATACAAAGGCCGCCGTCTGATTGTCAACAACAGGCTCTTCAAGTGTTTTGACCTTTCCAAAAGGAATCTTTTTGGTGCAAATGGTTCAATTATAAGGCATCATAACTTACAGATATCATTAACTGAGCCACCCGTACTTAAGCAGAAATATCAACCATAACATCATGGTATTAAAACCTCAGAGTGAGGATCATGATTTGTTTTGCCTATTGTGTGAAGGAGTTATCGTGGTTCTGTGGTCTTTATAATCTTCCTGTTGACCTTCACAATGGAGAAAAGAATCATGCCCCAAAGGGTTTCTATCAAACACCCCAATTCTAAAAAGGAGACCCCTGAGGTTCCCGGAGCTTTGCTGAGGCTTCAATGTTGACAAAAGATGTCAATCAGTCCCAAAGGACATTCAATGTCTCTCTAGTAGCTGCTGTCATAAAGCAGAACGGTGTTCTAGACTAACATTTTGTTGGGACCCAGTGGAGATGTATTGGCACAGAAAAAGGTTAGGTTGGGCTGTGTAGGATATGAGTCTCTATTTATTCAATGCGTCATTAGAAATATGGTCCTGAACAACATATTCATTATCAAATGCCTGCAGTATAAGTGTCTATCTATAGTGGCCTGTCCTGGGTTGGCATATGCCATACCTGCCTGCTCTTCTCTCATGGGTGTCAGTGAAAAGTCTACCCCAAAGCTCTCCTACAGCCAACCCCATAGACCCCTAGAATCATAGCCTTTAGCTTGGTAACTGGAGATGCTCCGAAGGTAACACATATATATATATATTAGGGATTAACTACTGGCAAACCCTATATTAAAGAAGGAATTCTCTTTTGGGAAGGAAAAAACCTGGCTTAGATATCGGTTAAGTCACACTCAATTACCGTGATACATAAAAATAACAGCACTGCTGCCACACAAAACTATTGCCCATTAGAGGTGCTCTACTGGCATCTTTAGTTTACAAACCACATCAAAGTTTCTGACCTTTAAAAATGTAGGGTTGAGGGAAAAAGTGTAGTTAAAAAAATATCATTTACACGGGCCCTAAAATAGTTTTATTTGGGTGTAAAACAACTATATTAGGTAAATAAAAATAAATAATATAGGTTGAGCCACTGTTTTGATCAGACAGGGGAACAAAACATGCTTAGCAAAAAAAAAAAAAAAATTTTCTTAAAATAAATAAATACATGGATAAAAACTAATTTTTGTTAATTAAATTAAATGCTGACCCTTTTTGAGTATTGAGCTAAATAACACTACATTTAATAGATTTTTTTAATCTTATTACATTATATTATTACATTATCATTGTTATTACAATCTATTTCTTAGACTAACACTGTATAAATACGGATAGACAAATTTAAGTACGGGTTACTACAAATCTATGAATATTCATTAAAAAAATGAATGTAGAATTCTCCAGGAAATCTCACCCAAAAAAAAAAAAATCCAAAATAGATCCGCATAAACGATGTAGTAAATAAAAAGCTATACTTAGCCCCGCTGGAATTATGTCACCGTTCAGTTCCCCTGGCTATGACAGATGGTAAATCTATTTAAAGAAGCAGTCTTTCATAGCCAAAGAAAAAAAAAAAACACTTACCTCAAATTAACTATTCTGAAATGGTCCTTGTTATTAGTTTAACTGCCAACATAAAATGGTTTTGTAAATGACAGTAATCAAATTACCTTGGGTATTTTTATTCTTGGATGGGTTATTGTTTGCCTAGCACTCACATAAATGTCCCGCAAAGTATTTTTTAACCCCATTATAATAATTTTTTTTTTAAACCATAAAAAAAATATTTAAAAAATAATGTTTTAACGCAGCAATATTTTTGTAAAGGTTTACGACGTTGACAGCTTAGGCTATTATTTTAAATATATTTTAATGCCAATAGTCGGCTTATACTATAAGATTTACTATGATGTGTATTAGGGAAAATGTAACATAAAAAGGAAAAAAAAATTGTATACATCAAATAATTAGTATGAAAAACATTATTTTTACTTCTTTTTAAACCGCTCCTTTTTAGAATTCCGCCACTAATATCCGAGTCTAATTTTCACTAAGCCGCAATACAAGTACATAGGAGGTTCCATTGGGCAATGGCCAACAGGACAAGCCTGGTTTGCCTGATCCCAGTCCTGGCCATTATTATTATTATTATTATGTTGTTGTTTTTTTATAAAAAACAATAATTCTCAAGATAAAGTGGATTCACCTGTTCTTGCTATAAAGTGCAGTGAAAGCTCAATTGGGGAAGAAAATACCATTTTCAGAAAGGTCATGCCCTTGCTAGAGTGGATGATACAAACGTTATAAGAGGTCAAAGAATGTTTTGGAACGGCTCGGAGGTGTGTTTTACACTCTGTGAATAATCTTATTCAGGAAAGCTATTCAGTAGTGCCTGGGCTAATGAATTTTCCATGAGAACAAGGATGTTTGTTCTTATCAGTATCACGAACGCTAATTGAAAAGGGGAAAAAAAATGCTGTCGACCGAAAAATGTTAATAAATTAAATGATTAAGAACACACAAATTAATGCTATTCTTGCTAGTTTCCCATTTAAAAATCACAGAAGAAAGAGCAATTCTACTTTTTTTTATGAAAAATGTTTAATTTATAGCAACTCATTTCTTTCTGTTGCTTATTACTCTGTGAACTGTAATAAATTGAGGTATTTTTCTGGGTGTCAACGATGTTTCCTAGAATCACATTGGTTGAATTCTGTCTATATCCAACAAAAAAAAAACATTAAGTAATCTTTGAGTGGCAAGCAGGCAATGGGTTTACAAATGCTTGTGGAGCAAGCAATGAGTTTACAAATGCTTGTGGTTTACAAATGCTTTTTTTCTCCTGAAGAAGCCAACGGAGTTTGGCGAAACGTGTAGAGACCGATTTCTTTGGACTGCTTTTATCCATTGGATGTTTTTATCTTGTGTTTCTTGCATAACAAATCCGGTTATGCCAACTCACTTGTGAGTGTATGAGCTTTTTCTTTATGAAACATAGCTCTATTATACTGCACTATTTGTGGTTTCTTCATTCCTATTCCAGATTTCAAGAAGAATTCCTTCCATTTGATGGGCCTCCTATACATATTACCTTTGTGAGTGCAATTGTATCACTATCACTCTCATTTATTGGATTGTATTACACTATTGTAGTTTATTCTTTTTCTCTACATGTTCATGCGCCCCAATTTTTGATATTGTCGTTGCTGTACACCTGTGAGGAGTGTTGTTTTTGGGAGCAGCAGAACCTGTAGGGTATTTATATATATATTGTATATATTTATTTTTCATCTATTTTTCACGTGGAGGTGTTTTTCTTTTCGTTTTGTTTAAATGCTTGTGGAGCAAGCCCAATGGGTTACAAATCTTGCGGAGCAAGAAGTTAAATATCTTCAGTGATTAACAAAAAAAAAAAAAACATACATAAAGCAGTGTTTGATAAATTCAATATTACGTTTGGTTTTTTTGTAAGTGTAAGTCAACGCAGAATAAAAAAATCAAACATAATTGTTATTATTTAGTAATAAATTCCATCTCGCAAATCTAGTGTATAACCATGGTAGAAAAATAGAATTTCAGAGTACACAAGGACAATGTGGCCTTTCTAGTCTTCAAGCTTTTCCTGCTGTCCTCAGTTTTGTTATAAATTCAAGACAGTCATATGCCTGTGTCATGCATGATTAAATTATTTTATTTAAATTTATATAATGTTTATATTTTTTGACATGTATTTTAAACACTGTATTCACCTCTTTCACATTCTGCTAGAATGACAAAAGGAGTATGAGATATCGCTCTATAGCCCATCCTACAGTTAGTACTCGCTTGGGAGCATCTCGTAGGTCTGAGGAGATCTGCATCATGTTTCGGTTCTGGACTTTCCTTTTGGGCAGGATCAGACATCTGATATGTAGATGGAGATATTTCCTCTGCAATGGCACAAGAGAGCTAAAATTTGAGATGCTCCCAAGCGGGGACGCACCATGGAAGTGGCTGTCTGTTCTTGATGAGCATCTCATTCTCTTTTTTTGTATGGCACTTCTGCTAGAAGCCTGATCTACTTATCTAGCAACCTCTATGTTCTATTCTCACCAGTCACACATATAGCACAGAACGTTCAGAGACAGGATTATATGCCGCCTTGGCTGACAAAACAAAAAAGGGCCAATGGGACATAAATAACCCGCATACTTTCAGGGGGACTGTTCCCAGTTTTGATAATGTGGTAAAATGTCAATTTTAAATCTTAACTGTTAGACGTGGGTGGGAAAAAATATGTCCAACGCTGAAAAAAGCAGAATGTCCAGCAAAGGTCCTCTCTTTATATTATAAAGACTCACACATAGAATACCAGCAAGGTCTGAGCCATCTGCCCCATTGGCCCCTTTCAGCCCCCCTCGGTAAAATACACACTGGAACACATTTTACACGCTGTCACACACATATACACACTCACTCTATAAAGATGAGTAAACTAACACACACTCAAACCCACATTTACACACTCATGTTATCACACACATTTACAAATCTACTCTAATGCTAATACACATAAATATGCTAACATACAGTCCAACTTACACTCATTTATATATACACACTCATGCTAACACACGTTAAGATGTACACTAATTCTAACACTCACACATAAGCACTCATGCTTACACACATAGAGTTACGCACTCATAGTCATGTTAATACACTGAAATGTGCACATACAGACTCGAGCTTACATATACATCATCCTAATACACGCCATGCTTTCACCGTGGGGTCACGTTCCCTCACCTAGTGGCTTTAAAGCGGCAGAAAAGTGATTACAGGAGCCTTAGAACCAATAACAAACCCGTTATTCTATATGCCATCAATTATTATTTGCTATTCTGAAAGCTGTTCCCTCATGGCTTCTAGGTTAGCCCCACTTAAGTTTAACTTTGATGGTTCCCATCCTTACCTGGGTTTTGTTGTTGCCAGTTTGTGGCACATCCTTATGGTAGCTACTTGTCTTCTTGTTAATGCCCCTGTGGTTTTTGCCCCAGATTGAGGCTTTAACGCATAATTGTTCCTTCATATGTGTTAACCACAGATGGTCTTTTGTCTAGACAGTCAAATAAAAACAGGTGTTTCCCAGAGACTCTCCGTGATCCACTGTATTTTGTTTCTTGAATATCTCTCCTGGGCTCCTGAATTCTCTTTGTGAGTGCTGCTGAATGTCATCTTCCTCGTACAATCATCTTATAGACACTTTATATCCTCTTTTGTGGTTGTTACACCTGTCACATTGTATGTGCTGTAGCTTTCTGGCCTGCACTGGCTTAAAATGTTTATTATTGCTGAAGACTTGCTTCCACGAAGCGGCTGGAAAGGAGCTTTCTGTGGCAGCTGTGGCACCTGATTAATTCTTAACTGTGACCTGGACACATTTATCTCAATTATACAAACCATCCATACAAGAGACAAAAAAAGTGAAGCAACATCTGAATTAATATGCACTGTCAAATCCGGTTACAATTTGTTCTCTTCTTTGCGCTGTAATAGATTATATGTGAATCGCAGGTTTGGTTTCTCTAGAGCTTGAAAGCTCTTTACCTCCCCATTGAGGATTTAATGTACAGCCTTATAAAATAAATACCTTTTCCAACTGATACTATATTTGGCCCTGTAGATTTTGGGTATAAATGCAGGTTTCCTAGATGTTCATAGGATTCTGGATGTGTCTACAATTGAAGTTGCACGTTGGCCTCACCTTGCAATGCCAATGATAATACTAATCAGACCGATCAACCTTAAGGAATAGAGAGGGTCACAGAAGACTAGCTACATTTGTTTGTATATATATATATATATATATATATAGTGTTGGTTGCAATACAAAAATCAATTAAAAAAGTTAGTTCATCTTGAAAACTTCCAGATTTTCAGGCTAATCCTTCTTAAATGCTGAGTCTGATGAAAGAAACACATCAGTGATTCTGCATTAAGAGGAATTCTGGCACAAAGTGGCAAATGTCCTACAGTTACCATAGTAACCAATAAAATGTTCCCTCAGATCACGCCACTTTCGTAACTTTCCACCAGAAAGTATCTCGATAAACCTCTTCCCCCAGGGCCTGCTTTGTTACAGAGGGATAGCTGCCTCCTCAGCCCCATGTTGACATTCCCTACCTTGAAGACAACTTGTGGATATTTAAGGTGAGTAGATGGGACAAGCACACTAGTTTAGGACCATGAGACCCAATGAGGCTCATAAATCTGTACTGATTTCTGTACCCACTGATGTTGGCCCCTTGCCATTTGAAAGTATCAAGTTAAATTCTTATATGACCTCCTAGGAATAATGAGGGACAGAGATGGATGTGGAGGTCTTTCTCTTGGGCAGGACGACTACAAGGGATCCTGATCCGTAGTGATCACATTGTGCTAGATCATCTTCTGCCCTTGGGGCCAATAGTCAATACACAGTGATAACATGTAAATAAAGCCTTAATGCAATAAAATAGAACAGATGTTGACCCATCTGGACTTCTTGGTATGTAATACATTTTTCATCGAATCTATAAATTGTCTTTAGGCCACCTAGGTTGTTCATCTGTGTTTTACTGATTAAAGAAAAATGTCTCCAATTTCTACAGAAGCCAAGAAAAAAAAAGTATTTCTGATCCCAAAGGATGTCTCTGAATAGAGGAAAGAGAGAGAATATCCTCCTTTGAGGGCTTAGAGGGACTGAAGCCTTACGTGAAACGGGAGTTGGGCTATTGTTCACCTGTAATAGTTTTAGGTTACGATAATAAGAATTGATACCTATTCATTCAAACAAAAGTCCAGACTCAGTTAATCCCAATTGCTGCACGCTACTGTTTCACAGCTGATAAAAGATAGGCTTTGTAGGAACATGTATGATTTACTGAGTCGCCATTAGTACTTTAGTTAATTGATATATTTGTTTCACACATTTTGTCTTCCCGTGAAACAGCTTGGGAAAGAAAAAAAAGAAAATTTCCCACTGCTTATACAATTTTAATGTAGAATACTGATAGTGAGGAATAATGTATTATTATCAGTTATCTGCATTCAGGGCTTTTACCAAATCATTTTTAAAAGGTTTTTTTTTCCCCCAGAGGTAGGTGTGAAAAATGCTGCCCCTCCAGGAATCCAATTTGGTGGAAAATAGAATTTTATCTACAAAAAAAAACTACAGTAGGACTGAACTGGCAATTACGATCACTTTAAGGCCAGCGGCTGCCTGAGGACATAAGTTTGATTGGCAGGTTGATATTTGCGGCCGCACGCTAAGTTTTTATACTCGCATAAGACGTGAGTGGGAATATCCAGCCACTGGCTGCGATCTGCTGCTCCATTGAGTATGGGGCATTTGCCCGGTGTGCCAGATGGCCAGCCCGAGTCCATTCTGCAGGGTTGAGGGATATTGCTTATGATATTGGTACCAGGGATTAGAGCAGATTTTACTTAATTAATAAGGGAGAAAGGTTGTTCCTTTGGTTGTGAACCGTCTATAAGTTATGGAGTCTCTGTAGGATTTTACCATTTAATGAACAATAATGGTTCAAACAGGTTTTAGCTTGGATGTGTTTTCAGCATAACGTTTTTTCTTAGTTACGCTTCAAAGTGCACTAACCCTGTTGAGTGGATCCCGCATCTTTGGAAAACTGGGCACCTTACAACATCATGGTTCCGCCATCTATTTTTAGCACTAGATGCATTTGACAAGGTCCTCATGAAGCCTGCACTTTGAAGTGTAACTAAGAGAAAACACGTATCAAAACTTATCAAACCTTTTGATCTGGCTTTGAGAGCAATGGAGAAATCCAGTTACCATGACAACTGATTGCCACTCTTATCCCGAGCATCACCCCCACCATTTCCGCTGCCATATCCTCTTGTTGTCTCTGTCTGGTGATTAAGGCTTTATGGCCCTTGTTCTTTGAGGAAGAAAGGATGCGATAATTTTATCCACATACAACAAAATGCTTGTTATCCAAAGAGACAGGTTTCATGAGTTTTCAGGAAAAAAAAATTCTAGATAGCCCATCCATATCTCAAATAAAGTCTCAAACATCGATGTTTCCATAGTAACCATAAGAAACCAACAACAGGCATGTTTTACTTGGTAAAATACACACAAACCAACAATAAGTTGTTTGTTCAAGTCTAATTTGTTCTTTGATTGATCATTCATGGCTTAGCCTAGAGGATTTAAAGGGTCAGAGATGAGGGAATTGGCAGGTTGCTTTGCATCCTGACCTTGCATTACATATATACATACAGTATATATATATATATAAATATATATATATAATATATATATATATATATATTGTGAGCTGGGATCATGTAACCACACAGTCTTAAGGTTTGAAATACCACATAAGGCTGAATTATTTTTAGAAATTGTAGTCCTTTTATTAAAAGGTCTTTAATACATAAAACAAACAAAAAGAAAAACGTTACTGACAAATAACTAACTATCGTTGGACGGCTTACCCGCTACCAACAAAAACATTTAGTACAGACCTTTTTTTGCTTTAGGAATTGTTCAGCAGATTTGTTAGGAGAAACCGCAGTCTCACTCACCGCTTGTATGTTTCTCACCTGAATAACTCACAGGGCTCCTTTTTGTAGCAGCCCCCTGCTGCTCATTGGTAACAGGTGAGTAACAATCTGGGAGAACCAGAACTCCTGGACTGGCTGCATCACCTGCTGCAAGTAAACTGTGGAGTGGAGCACTGGCCCTCCCTTCTCTCCAAATGCTCCACCCCAGGGACCCAAACATAACTACAACATTAGCATTATTTTGTTGGTAACAAACCATTCTCCCTGGGGTTATCAAATACATAGCACTGCAGTATATTCTGAGAAATGTATATGTTATCCACCACCATGCCCGGTTCACTGTCACAATATATATATGTACAGTAATATAAATCCAAAATATTCTGTTATCTAGACGTATAAAAAATATGCGTCGAAGACTTAAACACATTTGCATGTAATACATATCCCATAAAG
The DNA here is from genome assembly GCA_009364415.1 of Spea multiplicata. NCBI lineage: Eukaryota > Metazoa > Chordata > Amphibia > Anura > Pelobatidae > Spea > Spea multiplicata. Next base: position 53,891 of record VKOC01001241.1, on the reverse strand, counting down.
ATTTCTAAATGGGCAAATAACCGATGTTTCTTAATCCTATAAACTCTGCCCTTTTGCAGAAGTGCTCCGTGAGGCCTGGCTAATGTGATGGATAGCAGGGGAAAGTGGCCAAAGATAGGAGACAGAAGAAACAAGAATAGACAATCAAACAAGCGGGCTGCAGGACAGGAGACTGGGACACAGAAGCAGTTACAGAAAAGGTAGGGAAACATTGAGAGAGTGTGTGAATGAGAGCATGAGAGAGAGCAAGTATGAGAGCATTAGAGAGTGTGAGAGAATGAAAGAGAGTGTGAGAGAGTATGAATAAAAAAATTGGATTGTCTTTTGGAGTCAAGAAGGCCCTATGTGAAAAATAACTTAGTTGGGGTTTTTTTAGGCAGTAAGGTTGAACTTGATGGACTTAGGTCTTTTTTGAACCTAAATTACTAACTAACTTGCCATCTAGCCTCATGACACTTTCATACAAAGGTCCTGGCAGGAATGGTTGACTTATAAGTACCTCGCTCATTCTTTTCAATCAGTAGACATAAAATCGGAGCTGAAGCAGAAAACCTCAAGTTTTCCAATCCTCCAGGAGAAATTCACACAGGAGCAAAGATGAGTGCAAAAGCAGGTAGTTTCTACCCATTTTATTGAAGGATTAAGGGATGAAAACTGGATTAGGGAATATAAAGTGAATACGCAGGTCAATACATTAGATTATCCATATAAAGGTGGCTGGTATTAAAAGGGACAATAATCTTTATTCATACCACAAACTATATTTATTGTATTACTCAAAGATACTTTTTTTTTGTATATTTTAGGAGAAACTACACAACAAGTTCAGACATCTTAAAATGTCAAGATTTATTTGCTTACCTAAAATACCTATCGGGTTTGTTTTTTCGGCACTGAATAACAAAAAGAATTTTCCTTTAAGTACACCACACCTAACTGATCAGCCTGCCGGGTATTTGAGAAGCTCTTGAGATGTTTTGCTGTCAATGTGACAATGACACCTCTTACATGCTAAGACCCGCATATGTGTCGAAAGGAATTTCTTTTTAATGCCTCAAGATTAAGAATTGTTTTAAAAGGAAATGTCTGTAAAAGCCACAGCGCACAAATTATGGTAAGAATTCAGTACTTACAGCAATGCAGGCGCAAATCGTGGTCTTATCGCGACTAAAACTAAAACTGTCCAATCAGCAGGAACATTCCTTTGGTTGCTATGGTAATTCGCTTCTAACCTGAAGATGAAATCCACCTCAATGATGAGCATCATGGAAGAGTCATATTAATATTTGGAGCTACTTTAAATTATGACCGAGAGCAGCACCCCATCCAACCCCTCTCTATGCCAACCGTCCTCCGTGCTGTGATATGACATCATAACTTGGTCACTCTGTGTCTTGAAGACGCACATTACCTTTTAATGCATTCGATGGAGGATGTGACAGCTTGTTACAGTCCTCCATAGTTTAAATCGGGCTTTGGGGGAGTTCATAGATCTACCTTGTATCCAACCCATTGAGTTATACCAGGTGGCTTGTTCAACGTAGAGGACCTTGGACAAAATACGTTGCTGCTTCAAAATCACCCAGTTCTATAATAAAAAATATTTAGAGCTTGTGTTTTTTCATCAATTATGTAATATGTTTTTGTTTAAAATAATGGACTAATGCCAAGACCAAGAACCAATTTCTTTTCCCCTTTCCCCTCCATTAACTACTTTCCTTTTCTTACAGTCCCTGTTTCTTTACCTCTTTACCTCCATGTAGCATTTATTTCCAGCATCTTTAGCAAGTAACATATATCCTGCTTTATCCTCCAGGCTTTCCCCAGCTTCCTTTATGCTTATTTAGTGACCTCTCCACAATCCTTTTTTGTGATCGCCCATCCATTATCCAAGTCTATGGCACGGAATAACAAAGAGAACTTCCTTTCATGCACACCATTCCTATCTGTCTGATCAGCCCGCTGGGTATTTGAGCAGATCTTAAAATGTTTTGCTGTCAAAAATTAGGTGTGACAATGAAGTTTAGCAAGTTTTCTTGTTACTCTAGACATTCAAAAACCTGTTCTAGATTGACACAGGTCCACATTCATTTTCAACAACAAAAAACACACAGAACTGTGGCATTCAGTTCAGTGAGAAGTTCATATTTCTGATATGAGCAGACATTAAAATGATTATTGTCCCATTTGCTTTAATGGATTTGTTAATTTCTAGGAAATTCTTCATTGATTCTTATGCCGGTGGAAACTTGTTGATTCTAGTTGTTTTTGAACAATTAACTAGAACCCACCTTCTTGTAAAGCCTCCTTCTTGTAAAGCCTGTGCTAAACAACTGAATATCTCAGTCTTAAACACCCAGCCTGACACTTTAGCTAATAAAAGTCTATGGAGGAGTGGACTTCATTAGCATTGCCATAAAGCATCAGCTCAGTGTGGTGTATGTGATCCAAAATATCACGTGACTGACAATGGCGGCCTCCAGGTCTGCAAATAAAGGGAGTTTATTTGTTTTTTGTCAAAGTCTACTTTAATGGCGATATTTAAAAGTAATTTCCGGAAAGTTTTGATTAGGAAAATATACTCCTAGAAAATATTAACGAACTAATAAAATATGTGATCATAAGATAACAATATTGTGTGTTTAACAAACACATTCTTGTTTAAAAAATCCAGGGATTATCTAAATTAAAGAAATAAGAAAACATTTGATATAAATAACACAATTAAAAATGTAGAGCTTTACCGGGGCTCTTATGTCTAAAAGCAAACTACGCTTATCTGCCATGCTCAGTGGGATGGATGGGCTTCTTCCCTGGTGGTTTAGTGGAGAAATCATGGGACCTGGACCTCCACTGTCACACAAGAGGCAAGAGAGGTTGTGCTACCTAGCTGTCCAGCACAATAGATTAAGTTAGAGAGAACTTCTGATGTCCTTCACAAGCCCACAAGGGAAACAGGAGAGTCTCGCTGAAAGGCGGAACACAATGTTTCTCCTGGGTTCCGTGCGCCAGGTCTCATCAGTGTTGTTCAGAGATGATATAACGATCACTTGCTTGATTAATTGGGAGAGCTAGAAAGCGGATCTGGGTTTGGAAGTTCTATATTCTCAGCTCCTTTTATAGTAACCCATTTCTTATACCAAAGCCTAGGTCAGGGGCGTCCAACGTACGGCCCTCTAGCTGCTGCAGGACTACATCTCCCATAATGCTCTTTCAGCTAAGGGGCTGGCTCAGGAGTATGGGAAATGTAGTCCTGCAGCAGCTGGAGGGCCGCACGTTGGACAACTCTGGCCTAGGGGAAAGGGACTTCTGAAAAGGGAATCAAGGACTACAAATCTCCAAACTCAGATTAACATTAGGCACCAATCCCACACTGTGTTACTATATAGTCTTCCATCCACAGCACATGGGGTCTGCGACAGCACAACCTGAAAGATTTCAAGCCAATTGTTACATTGTAAGTAGAACTTTGCCGAAATCATCCCAGAAACAGCTGAAAGATTATTGAAAATTTTGGCACAAATACAATGTTTCTAATAGATATACTTTAGGAATCTGAACACCTCTTTATAGGTTTAAGTACATCGAGGTGATGACATAGACTGTTAAAAAAAATATATAGGTCTAATCTAAGCCAAATTTAGAATCAAATTACTATACAAATCACTTTAATAATTGCATTAGTGCTTGGCTAATGTATCTGAGTCAAATCCTTGTTTTCAATCAATTATCTACGGGAACATTTTTGTACAGGTTGATAGATTTTTGACAGTTCCAGACTGCAATGAGTCACCGTGAAAATTACTTCTCAAGAACTCAACATTGTATTAAAAAGAAGATTTTCCAGTTTATCTGCAACGCGTTCCTAACAAAATAGCATACAAAGAACGTGCATGGAAGTGAAGTGAATTTGATAAGCTTGCAAAGCTGGCATGTAATTTATTTACAGGAGAAATGTCCGCTGTTAGCACATGTTTTGGTAGAATTGCTTTAGTAAGGTAAAGGGGTTTATTCGGTAAAGGTGGGGTGTGCAGGAGAGTTGCAGTTTCATCTCATTGACTTCACTTTACATTACGAGTCCAGCTCCTATAAGCTCCTATAAGCTCCTGTTCCATCAATAGGATAGATGGTCACTTGTATCTCATATTTCAATCAGTGAGATTCCTGATTAAACTATGCATTATGCCGGGCCAGCTCAGCCATCCTTGCAGAAAAATTTGCCAGGAAAAGCCCTTTATAATGCATAGGGAATTAACTCTATATTTCCAAGTACATAAGGACCACAATTATAAGAAGTTGCTCTTTAAAGTGGAGGGTTACAAGTGGTGGATGTCCTGAACTAGTAAAATAAGGAAGCATGGGTGAAGAACAGTCCCAGGGGAAAAGAATTGGACTAAGGGGACCCCATCACTGAGGGGATGTAAGGCAGCTCTCCCCTTTCTGTTTTGATACCTGTCAATCAAAGGGCATGATTGACTGCATGGTGGAGTGAATGGCTAGGGACAGCGTTAGAAGTAGAAGGGTCATATAAGGAGACCTCCCCCATCCCTAGGGAAATACACTACAACGTTTGGTCTGGGGACGGCATTCTCTCCCTCAAACTCCTTTTTTGTTGTTCCGGTTGGTTATTGAGCTGGCGGGTTTTAAGGGTTAAGCACCTAGAGTTGTAGTTAGTAGTGAAGTATAGTGTAGGTGAGAAGCTCCTTGGGCTTGTGCCCTTGTGAATCTGGTGGTAATGAGGGCTGCTGTGCATAGGACGCTGGAGGATGCAACAGGGATGCGGTTTTACCCCTATGCCACCCAGGTCGTTATAACGAACGTTCAAATAAGTAAAACATTGGAGGTGTTTGTTTATGAACAAATACAATTAAAAAGTATTGTCACATGATTGCCACGAGTTTATCAAGTGTTAATGGAATTAAAATAAAATAAAAACAAAAACTGAAATTTCTGTTCATGTCACGATGGTGAAAATTATCCATAGTTGACTTGAGTAAAAGAACGATTTAAAACATCCTTGTATCAAATATATTGGGACGGGAAGTGCGCCAATATGGGTGCTACCTCAATCATGTGTAAGGGTTGTATAAAGTAAATGTATTTATTGATTGTACATGGTTCTTGTCTATGGAAAGATGTCCCTATTTTCATTTGACGGTCCGTCACTGACACTTCTGGACCCATTTTCTGGTTGTCATCGAAAATATCCCCTGAAGCCGTCTTAAGTCTCAAAGCTAAATTATAGACATTTACCATATAAAAATTCTCACAATCTATTTTATTGAGTATAAACCATAAAAATAAGAGTATTGTATAATTATTAATTATAATTACTGACGTTATGGTTAATATACGTTTTTTTCATTATTATTGCCACATTTCTTTTTAATGTCATCAAGTACATTGTATCCTTGTACACTGTATATTGTACACTTTGCTAGTAGCTTCTTGGAACCATAGAAATAGTAATGGCAGACTTTCCACTTGTACCATTTTAGGAGATATCAAGGATAACGTACTTTCTCTTCTCAATCAGCTCTAACAACCTCTTTGCTGTTTAGCCAGGCACTTAAGTCAAATACTAATTACTAGCGGTAACAGCTGGGTCTTATATTACAATAGCTCCCATTTCAGCTTCCTATTTATCTCTTCAACCCAATCATCAGGAACAGAACAGTACGGTCCTAACCACATTCTCTGCTGGTGATGAAACTATATATATATATATATATGTGTGTGTGTGTGTGTAAATAAATAAATAAAAACATATGACCTCATGTTGCTGACATAATATATTTGGGAGGTTACCGTGGAAAACGCACATGAAATACTATATGTGAAAAATGAGAGTGATCTGTTTCATTTAACAAAATAGTGTTTTGACTGGTTTGTGACAGCACTAGTTATCAGCAAGTACTGTTCATTACGGTAAGAGCTGTGTATTTAGCAGTGGGCGCTAATGATGTTAACCTTTTTAGCAGTGACCATCTGTGCAGAAGCATGAAAACGGATATTACTCTACTGGTCACAGGGAAGACAGAGTCTTCTAATGTTTGTGATACCTTTTAGAGGGCAGCTTTATTCATAGAATACCACTCAATGGCACGTTAGTCTGCGGAAGTGACCTTCATGTTCTTGAAACCCTCTACATTGAGATGCTACATCTTACTTTGTGATTTTTTTGGTCCAATAAAAGATTTTACATAATGACTTAATTTAGAATCAAAAAGAAACCTGGAGAGTTTGGAACTTCCTTCTACTACCTAGAGCCGGGTGAAATGACAATTTCTGGAAACCATTGGAAAGACGCACCTTTGATAAACAGATGCCCCACGTTAGGAGAATTACTTTGTTCTTGGCTGCTCTCCAAAGTAGGCATCACTGGGTGTAAACTTTACAAGGAAATTCAAACTTTCAAAGACTCAAAATAAAGGCTACTAGGGCCTAGAGGGATACCAGCCAGACCCCACTGACAAGGCCCATTAAGGCTCATTAAGGCAAAAACATATGTCTGGGGTTGTTGGTTCCGTCATGCAGGGAAAATGTGCCTCTCATTTCGATTCTGGACTGCCCACGTGGGGGGGGAGATGAGACTGGTATGTCCATGGACAATTTTCCTCTATAATGGCACAACTGAGCTAAACATGAGGTGCTCCTGACCGAGGATGCACCTTAGGACAGGCTGTTAAATGGCTGTCCATTCTTGGTTGAGTTCGTAGTAATCTGAATCACATCAACAGGAATTTGTGCAAACACCACACACTGTCCTACAGTGGAACCTCTTTATGTGGGTAAGTAGCTCTTTATGTGGGTAAGTAGCTCTTTATGTGGGTAAGTATATGATATCCAGTATCAAGAAGCCATGTGATTTGATACATTTCTATGTTGGCTCTATCAATACGGGATACTTCAATTATTAATAATGTGTAATACCAGCTAACTCACAATGGGTTGTCCGACCATTTATGGTGATGGATGAGAGACACCCCATGTCAATCAAAATTATTAACTTTTTTCTTTTTTAGCTCCCAACTCTAATTTCTTACATTCGCCTCCAACTTGTTATGTCACCGTTTTCTTATATTTAATGATTCGGCTGAATATAACCTGAAAGATTTTGATAATACGATTTATGAGCTAAAGAATGTTGAGTTTTCCCGATTGCATTTATCTTTTTTTTTTTGCTCACTAAATATAGTAACTCGTTTAAAGTCGTGGCACTGCTAAATTTCCCAAGATTAGCAAAACCGTTAATGCGGCATCCCAATTAATCCCTCCAGCGCTGGGAAGTCGGCACAAAATAGCAAAGAGATTAAAGTTTTCAACATGTCATAATCTTTGATATTTGATTCTTTACTGGCGTGCATTTTCCTTGTTGTTTTAGAAAACGAAATAAAGGTTTCGGGATCCACATCGACTATTTTTTTCCTTCTCCGCAGCTCTGAACAATTCGGCAAATAGTAGTAGAAATAACAGCGTGATAGAATATTGTCCAGGAGTCACAGTTGATGAAGGTAAACGGGCTATATTCATTTATGTGTCTGCAAAGACATACTGGGAGTGTGAGACCTTTTTGGAAGGAGAGATAACTGTGATATATTTATATCGTACTTTGTTTATTTCCCAATGGGACCCGAACATTTTACACGTCAACAAAAATCAAAGGGAATCTTCATGTAACGAAAAGTTAAACTTATAAAACAAAGAACACATTGTGAAAAGAAAGAGAGTTATTTAACGTAAGAAATGTTGGTTACAGAAACAAAAAAACAAAGGCAAAGATGTTTTTTATTCAAGAGTTCTAATAATGACAGGGGTAGCCTCGACTCTTGGGCTATGTCATCCCAGTTAACCCCCCCCAATAAAAACACAACTGTGGGATGAATAAAGGCCAAAGCCGATTTATTAACGTCATTGCCACGCAACCGGTAAACATAAAAAGGTGCATTAACACGGCAACGACCCAAATACAATAAAACACCCGTAAGCTTGCCAGGACCAACTGGGGCCGAACCGTAAGCATCACCTTATGGGAGGGCATACCATGATGCCCCTCCCCCACCCGAGGTTCCAGCAACCGCCCAACCAGGAACCTCCCACCGACACTTTAACACCAGTGGCAATAACCACATAACACCCCCGGCAACCTGGCAAGCTAAGAAAATTAGTAAACAAGGTCACATAACCACATGAAACATCACAAAATAAAGGGAGGGTGGGACAAACACACCGGTAAGCTGGCACAACAAAAAGCCCAGAACCCCTTATGCCCCAACCTTATATACCCCCCTCACTTCCTCCCCCTCCCCGCTGAACTTTCTTTGACCCCCTGACCTAACCCTGCTCTGCACCCCTGTCAAGTCCCCCTCCGTTCCGTTCAGATTACATGGGCATCAAGAATGCTGGGGTTCCCTTGCAAGTTGTATGAAGGATCCTGAGCTGGCGCTCGAAGCGTTACCGCCTGGGTGAAGACAGTTCTCACATACAGTGCATGCAGTTACATGATGAAGCAGCTAATCACAGTTTTGCACATAATGACATTGATGTCACCTTGTAAAATGCCTTGTGATAAATAATTCAAAAACCCCTTGGTAAAAGATGTCCATACCTGGTGGCTTGTTGGGTTTGACCCTGAGTCTTTGGGTAAAGCACTGGTTTCTGGGTATTACAGCACTGCCGACCCCCTCTTCCTGTCTCCTTGTACCGATTCAAAATTGTTCAGAAACCAAGAAATTTTTAACTGACACGGGGAGACCGGAGCGTATCGGGGGTCACGAGACATCAAGTGACCCCACGGTCAAATGGAGGAAAAGCTGCAGGAGCGGTGAGTTTTCTAGTCTCTGCTGATCATCTAGAGGAGTGATAGCTACTTGGCTCGGTGATGTGTTACTGTATTGACATTTGACATCATAGCATTGATTGCTGTAATATTGATTGATTGCTTAACTCGTTTTACACACATATATATATATACATACATATAAGTTTGCACAACTATTTTCTATCTGCTGTGGTAAGAGTTCTATATTAAAGTTTTGCGAGATCAAATTGCCGTGTGTTGTGCTGTCATTCCGTATCGGTAGGGAATTCCAGAGAATACTTGCAGCGTGCGTAACATCCCGGCACTAGGAAGAAGTCATAAAGGTTGAGGAGCATTCGAAGATGATGGTGGAGATAAACAGGGGTGAGGTGTTTCTACAGGAAAGGGGCAGGAGTTTGAATTTTATTTCGGAGAGTATGGGAAGACAATGGAAGGACTGGCACCGTGGGACAGCAGATAAAAGGCAATAAGAAAAGAAAAATAAAGCAAACTAATTGAATCCCTCCATAAATACCCCTCCATGGGTGAGACATTGTCAGACCTCACATGTTCTAATGGTGGCATTGTACTTTGTTCCATAGAAAGTTTAGTAGACCTTTATTCTGGTTTTCTGAATATATTGTATGTAGTGCTAATGTTTGCACAGCATTAGTATCAGAATATCAGAAAGAGGGGAAATCCAAAATGAGTATTATGACAAATGTCATTTTTACTATACAGGCCGGGGCGCCTAGCAATGTTCCATCTAATTTTTCTTAGTTGGCGCGCGCAGAAAATTTCTCTTGTGCAAAAATTTTCCAGAGTCAAAATTATGTGCGCACAATATCCACACCGCATAAAGTATCAAAAAAAAATATATTTTTTTTTTATTGGGAAAAACTGTTTTTGGACGTGTGCACTTTCTAAAAATCCTATGTGCGTGCCTGAATGGTGGATATTTTGTGCCTTACAAAATAGATGTGCATAACCAAAACACTGTAAAAAAATAAATATATATATATATTGTAACTGAACGTCCTTTATAGCACAAGGAGTTAGTCAGAGATGTTTCAGAATCATCTTCTAGGGTAATATAAAAGCCAGTTCCAGATCCAGATACAATTTAAATATTTATTTTCTTCAAATCGGCAGCTAAACAAAAATATGATATAAACACAAATAAATCCTTGCTCATCTGAGCTCTAACTGCACACGGGGTTTTTTCTCTCTAGGTTGGGGTGGCTTCCCCACCTCCCAACAAAACACTCCAAACAAGCAAAATAAATGCAGCAAGGCTTTTGCCCAGCAGCTCTCTTGAATGGAAATAAGAAGGAGACTGAACTGCACCAAGCTGGGCTTTAAACCCTCCTGATTAGACCAGGTGAGCTGTACTTGGTCGCCTGTAAATCCTGGTCTGGATTTTAAAAACTGTTGGAGCCCCAGCCCACCCGGCTCTTCTGGATACCCCACCCCAGGGACCCATTACACAATTTATAAGTCACATTCCTAGATTTTAGCTTTTTATAATGCTTCTCTTTCCCTGGGGCTTTAATTTTACATGTAAGAGCAAACAAAGTTAGCCAAAGTAGGGCGTATATACCACCCATGCACTACTGTACCGGCCTTTCTGTCACTATATATATATATATATACACATATGTATAATATAAAATATATACATATATCTATATATTATATATACATATATATATAATATCTACATATATTATATATATATATATATATTATATCCCTCTCTCTTATATATATAGATATATGTATATATACCGTAAATATATATATTCTGTATATACATGTATATGTTAACTTAATACTTCTTGGATGTGACTATGTTGGTCCCTTATGACATTGAGAGTTTAAATATAAAACAATAGGCTATGGTTTAGTACACATTTACACTGTCATTCAAACGTTTGGGGCTGCAAATGCAATAACTTCATAGGCATAAAAAGACCCCGTATCACTCTCATCACTCCAGTATTGAAATAGCACATTGTGTTTGCATTCCATGTTAATCACAAGTACACGTCTTATTGATGGTTTTATATTTATTGGTTCACTAATCTACAGAATCAAGCCTAAATATGGCTGGCATGTTCTTATTCTCTCCCATAAGGAGATGGCCCAGATGCGATGGATTCTTTGATTTCTGGAGCTCCCTAGAATCAATGGGTCTTCATGCCAGCTTTGCCAAATCTTTTGGCTAATTTTAACCAGGTTTCTTCTGGGTGAGATGTTGAAAGATCCACTCGAGGTAGAACTGGGTCGAGGTGTAAACTCCAGGTTTTTGCTTCCGGGCACAGCCGTGCCCCCAGCTGGTTATGCCGACCACCATGTAAGTCTTGGCTTTGCGTCTTTTGCACATGAGAGGCCCTCCGCTGTCACCCTGCGTGATTCAAAGAAAAGAAAAGATTCCTTAATAAAGACTTTCAATAATTGCCATTACTTCAGCTGTTCCTCGGCACAGTTTTATAAAACAAGTACTGTCCAGGATGTTGAAAACATTAACAATGTATCGCTACTGAGTAAAAAGGACAAACAATCAGCTTACCTGGCAGGAATCGATACCTCCCTGTTCATGTCCTGCACAGACGTTGTAGTCAAGCAAAGCTCCGTTATACCAGGTCGGGCGGTTGCAGCGTTCCAGCGGAATCTGATTCACAGGAGCCTCCTGGAGGACGTCCGATGATTTAGAGGCTGAAGAGAAAAAGACTTATTAAGTGCATTGCTGGGCCCACTACAAACCTAAAAATGAGCTCCCTGCCCTGTCCCACTCCATGTGTCTCCTACCACTCTTACAATGAGGCCACCAAGACCCAAAGTCCAGAAAGGCACTACAAGAACCCAATCCCTGGCAAGGGACCACAGGAGAAGATAAGCACACAACTCTGAGATAAGCAGGAAGAATATACATACAGTATGTACAAAAAAACTGTAGTTAAAGCTGTGCTTACATCCTTGTTTGAGGACACCCCAGCCTGCGATGAAGCAGTCGTCCATTTTACTCAGAATCGCTTCTTTGGCAGGGAGACACGCTGGCTGAATGTAATCATTATATTTGATCTGCTTATTAAACTTGACCAAGGCGATGTCATTGCGTTCTCCTTTAGGATTGTACTTCTCATGCTGAATCTTTTGTATTATAGTCCGGATCTGAGCCTTTTTCCCCATCTGTGATAGTTGGTTCATCCCAAACACAAGTCTCCAGGAAAAATATTCACTAAATAACCAAAATACAGTTTATTAATACCAAATTAACCAGAACACATGCTACGCTTGGATTTTATATGTCATAAAGGAACGAACCCCCAATAACTCAATTATTTTTTGTCATTGCGTTCCCCAAAATAGTTGTGTACTATGCAGATATTTAGGAAATAAGCACACTTGTGGTTTCTCATAAAGAATAGATGACTATGGTTCAGGGGATTTTGTAAAATATTTGTATTAAAAGATTCCATTTAGTTGTAATGCAATAGGCACCGACCCCTGTCTCCTAAACCGTGGTAACTCTGCATTTCCTGCCATAAAATAATTAAATTACTTACTTGCCGCGATTCTTAAAGCAATGGGCAGCTGTCAGAACCCACAAAGCATTCATGACGACACCTCCGCATAGATGGTAATACCTGCCGTCCCTTTTCCCCTGGATGCTCACTGTCCAGGGCCATTCACCGGGCTCCGCATCCTTTCCCCCAACCACGCGGGAGCCACGGAAATCCTTCACTAGGGGTCTGTTTCCACAGACTGAAATAGAAATAAAAAGACATTGGAGAAACAGGAGGTTTTGGTTTAAATTAAAATATTACAAAAAACGATGTTTAAGTCAAGACATTATATTTTTTCACAGAATAAAGTAAAATTGAATTTTATTGGAATATAAATAATCCAGGATACACATTTTATTCAATTAGCTTTTAAAACTATTTGACAGTTATTAACAGCTAAACTCACCTCCATGACCAGAGCTTTCAGAAGCACTGAAAATAATCCAAATAATAAATCCAATCAGAAATAGCTTCATCCTCCTCTCTCCTTCACATTAGAAAGCTATCTGCTTGAGCAACGGAATGTGCAGCAGATGCTTACAGGTTATGACATCATGAAAGCAGAATGACTGAGGTCACAAAATAGTGAAACTACAGCCACTGGAAAACCTTAAGAATCAATGCAAGAAAAAACAGATAAATTAAATCAAATCAAATACAAATCTGCATAATATTAATAATCAAAAGCTAAATGCACTCCTTCTTGCATATTTAATAAAAAGTATTAATTTGCTACTGGTGATCATTAAATGCAATTCAGGGAAAACATATGATTTATAATAAGAGTAATATCATGTGTTTGTCTATTATATTTACCTTAATAAAATATTGGCGTATTGAGCAATAGAGCATGCATTATGCAGGGGAACGTAGATGATGTGGTGTACTGATATTGTGCTGAACGATCCAGAGAAGGGCAGTCAAGGTTATTGCAGGTCATATATATATATATATATATATATATATATATTTACACACACATATATATATATATATGTCGGGACATGCTGGGAGCGCAGGGCTAGTCGGAAAGGTAAGGGCCGAAGGCAAAAGTGAAAGTCAGGTTGGTGAGGAGCATTGGGACCGAGCAGAACAGAACCAGCCAGTCAGCTCTATAACTAAGCACCTAATGAAGGGTGTGCAGGGTTTTTATAGGGGCTGTCAGGTAAAGCCCCGCCCCCCAGCTCCAGACCCCCTAATGGAGTGCCAGCCTCTTTCCCTGCCTCTCCCACATCTACCAATGCTGCAGCGTTCATGAATGTCAGGACACGCCCCCTTCCCAGCACCAACATGGAGGTGCTCGCGGCACTTGTGTTACTGGAGACCGGGGATGCGGCCTAACTCGCGATGAAGCGGCAGCAGGGCGTGCGGTGGAGGCCACAGGGGGGAACCACAGGAGTAGGGAACTCCAGAGCATTCGCGGAGCAGGCCTGAGAGCCTGACAATAAATATATATATATATATACCAATATATACCCAGGTGCACGTTATAATTTACATACTGGAGGAATTAGGAGGAAATGTCTAAAGTAAACAACTTTAAAACAATACGTGTCACATGTAAAGGGAAAATGCTATAGTTAACAACCATGTTGTCAAATCGGTATTGTTGGACTTCACTTTGTTTCTTCACTCATATGCTTGCTGATACAGCTTCTGGCCAAGTGGGGCCAAGTGTATACAAAGTGTATAAATCACCAATAGGTTTGGCTGTCGGTGTAATTTGTGCAAATATCACAAATATTTGACTCAAAAGGAAAGCAAAACACATACATATTGCCAAAAAATGATGTGGAAAAGGAATAATATTTTCTGGTGGTAAAAGTGGAGCAATCAGCATAGTTAATCGATGCTCCTGCAGGCTGCTTCTCGTCTGCAGACATCTTCGAGACGTTCGTCAATGTCCACTTGTTGAAGGCAGGGGAGGGTTGGCATCTTTCTGTTTGGAGGGGAACCAGGCCAAGTGGTCCAAAACACATCAGATCATGGCATATTTGATGTACAACAGTTCAGACTAGTCTTGCCCAACATAAATTCATCAAAGTAAGACTGTGTAAAATAGGGGTCCCATGATAGGACCACCGAAACAATCCAGTGATGGTGCAACTCTGCTTATTCTAGACACTTATTATTCTGGTATATGTTTAGTGCTGTTAAATAGGGGAACAAATAATATCAACAATAAAAAGATACTTTTACAGAAGGAGAAGTCAGTCTGGTTCTTGTGATTTTACAATATATTAGGAGGAGAAATGACACAGAAGAATGCTCTCCCTGATCCAAAGTTAAAGGTCCATATGAGTGACTCTAATTGTCGCTCCTACGGACCTTTAATTTCTGGAGCGGGGAGACCAGTTACGGCACCAGTATTTTAAAAGTCTCGTAGAGTCCCAACAGAGTCGCTTGTACAGACTTTTAAACTCCTGGTGCCGTAACTTGGCTGGGAGAGCCCACTGGTCTCCTTGCTCTATCAGTTAAATGTCCGTACAAGAGACTTTATTGGTCTTTCGTACAGACTTTTAACTGTTGCAGCAGGGAGACCAGTGGTCAGGTTACACCTCAAGGAGTTAAGGAGCCATGCAAGTGAGCCTATTGGTCGCTTGCACGGCCCTTTAACCTACGTATTTCTGTTCCCGTTACCTAATGAAGCATCGCAGGGGTTAACAGGAGCGGAGATCCGTAGGTTTGCTGTCAGGAGTTAAAAAGGCTGTGCGAGTGATCCTATTGGTCACCTGCAGAGGCGGTCCCTGCAGGCGGCCAATAGGCTCACTCGCACTGCCCTGAAACCCCTGACGGCGAACCTGCGGATTTCCGCTTCCGTCAACTCCCGCGATGCCGCGAAGATAAGGTAGCCTAAGGTAGACATGAAGAAGAGAAGACAGCGGAGGTAAAATGCAGACGAAGACATAGACACACACCACGAAGATCTTCGTGATCGTTTTTCTTCGTCTGCGTTTTGTCTCCGCTATCTTCTCTTCTTCATGTCTTCGGAACGAACACGAAAACACACTCTTCATGTTCCTTTTCAGGTTCGCCCTTAGACGAATGCACAAGTCTAATTATTTCCCCATGACATTAGACCCAAAGAGGAAAGGCAAACTCCTTGAGTGAGTTCAATTTTGATCTGGGTAGCCTTAGACATTCTTATTTTGCTTCTGTTTTAAAAAGGGTAGGCCTTTATATAAAGACAGGGGTCATCAACTCCTATCAAAGTGTCTTAACATTGTTTTTTTAATTTTTTTGATGTTTTACTCAGTAAAAAAAAAGAATCGCCACGTGAACCCAGTATGTTCATCGAAGATCCATTTATCTTTGAAGATGAATTTGTTTCAAGAATTTACAGTAAGATATTTATTCATATACTCCAATATTGTGTTAATTATTGGAAATTACTATTTAATGATCAATTATGAACCTGCTTTGGTTACCAGATATTCATTTTCTGCGTGGGAAAAAAATAGAAAAGAATTGTAAATTATAAATGGCTACACAAGATGTGATTTAGTAACTTAGTTGTTACCACATTTACATTATTTTAATTTCCAGGTACATGTTAGAAATTACTTCTCCTCTTGGTGGATCTTATATGCTTTGTTGGTGTAAAAAAAATATGTAATGTATATTTCTTGGCAAAGAAATACAAACTCTCAATGAGTTTTGATGTGGGGAATAGGATATGTATTGAAAGTCTCTTTTTACTGTATATTTCATTGCTGTTGAATCTCTTTTGCTGAAAGCAAACATCTCATTAGTTCTGCTTCTATGAAAAAGAGATCTGTATAAATTCTGCAAATACACAATTTAATATATATATATATTAGTTTTTTAACCTAAAATCCACAGCATCTAAAAAGTGTGTTTACGATTCTGCAGGTGGCAAAACTGAAATAAAAAGCAAATAAGAAATAATAAATGCACGTGTATTCAGACAGATAAAAAAAATAATAATTTATAGAAGATTAACATTATTTATGGCAAGCACATCTGCACACTGCCCGACCATGGAATATATACAAAGAGCAGTTGTAGAGCAATTTGGAAAAGATGGGGTAGTAACCATAGCAACTAATGGCTGTTCCTTCTGATTTCTCCACTTTACAGCGAAAATGGTTCTGATGCATGTATTTTTCATAATAAAAGACACATCTGGTATAAGAGGGACAAAAATCTTGGCATGAAAAGCTTCGCCTACCTGGTATTTAGAGGCATTCTGCATAAAAAATGAAGGGCGATCTTCTCAACAACAAAAAATGGCTCCTGGGTGCTGTTTCAGAACTTTGAGATTTTTCACATTTAAATTCAGCAGTTGCAAATATTGTAACAATGTTTCCACCTTCACATGACATGAAAAGAGTTTCTTATTATTATAATAATAATTTATGACTGTTGGGAAAATGGTGTAATGTTGATGGGTGAAAATTCCCTACGTGACTGGATGTTCACTTGCTGACGTGTAAATATACCCTTGTGTGTTAAAAGGCATTAAACCCCTAAATGTGTAGAACAAATATATAGCACATGCCACCATTTTTGCTCCATCACTCATTTCATCATACGATCGGGGGTAAATCAGATTAAGTGGTCAGTGTACTTTCTAGCTATACCAAAACTTTGCTTTTTAGGCTCCTTTCAAGCAACGGGACAAACAAGCCTCGTTATTCCGTTCTTTATTCAAAGGCTAATCATGTAACCAAGAGATATGCTTTTAGGGTGCTAGAAGGCTGAGTAAGACTCAAAGGTACCCGGTGATAGTGCTGCGTGTTTCAGTCTCTTATATTAAGCTCAGAAATCTGGTTATATACGTAAGCATGGAGTGACATTCTCAAACCTTCTTTCACACGAAAAATAAGCCAATATTTATTGCAACTGTTTATGTCTCGAAAGAAGTTAGCTTTCTTCTTTCCGAAACAACAGGTCCTCAACAGGTAGCCTAGCAGTGCAAGCAGGCCCAGACCGGCCATCTGGCACATTGGGCAAATACAACATGCTGTTGTGAGTATAAGAACGCAGTGTGAAGTTGCGTATATCCAGCAGAAGGACACGCGTCATCAGGGGCCACATGCCTTAAAGCAAAAGGGGGTCCTGTCATGGCCAGCCCGCCATGAGTACAAATACAAGCACGAAAGCTGCTGTTTCACTTTTTGTGCTTTATGGTAGAAAAAGGTGATACCCTCATACTCATACCTGCCCGGGACCGCCCGCTGACGTCAGTGTGCAGTCCTGGCCGCGTCCCGCAAGAGAAGGCTCCAGGTAGCCCAAGCCCAGAAGTTCCCAGGTATGCTCTTACTGTGAATCAGGGGACGGAAAAAGGGACAAAAGGTCCAAAACAGGGGACGCTATTGGGTGTGGTATGAGTGATAATGTGAGTCCCACATGTCATCCTTGTCCAGATTTGCAGTAATGACCTTCAGGACTCAGGTACCCATTACCACCTCCATCTGACTAGCCTACATGGCTAGCTACGTGCAATTTCCAGCTTAGAACTAAGATGAGAAAGCCCACTGAAGTGTGATTTGCACATCCTCAGGGTAAAGTCTTGTGGCTCATCGGTTATATTTGGAGTTGTCATTTTTAAGAACACTGTCAACCCAAATTAATTTACAGACGCAGTTTAGCATTGTAAATACCCCAGAGAACTCATGATGTAATGTTAATAGAAAGTAGGAAACAAAAGAAAAGCTTAATTATATCATGTAAATATTGCCATTGCTATAGTAGCTCTATGGGAATATAATATTCATAGGCTGTTGTTTAAAATCATAACATTGATTGCAATCAGAGCACAACACGGCACATTGCATTGCGGATTCCAAGTCAAAATATCACGCATCATTTAACAAGGAAAATATGACACTGAAATTCAAAATTAAGATGTGTTAAGATGTTTGTATTTAATGAAAGCAGAAGAGTTGCTGGCAATCCTTCTGCGGCTTTTGTATCAAGGAGATGTTAATAGACAAGTCTTCTTTTGATTCAAAACATACAGACGCATCAGAATGGATTTATGCTGAGAGTCAAGATGATGAATACAAAAGGGGCTTTTAATCCCTTCAGTTTAATCACGGCTTTAATGTAAAAAGAACATACAACTATTACATGGGTAATTGAAAATACAAAAACCATCATTTTTGCATCAGTTGTTATTATTTATAACTGGTGAATTATATCCCGGAAATATAATTGACTTTGTATTTAAGTAAATATGTCTCTGCTGCCATTGTTCTTTTTAATTGTAACAAAATCTATCCTAAATACAGAATCATAAACTTACCATACAGAGAAATCATAAAAAAGGGGAACGTACGAAAAAAAGGGGAACGTGCGAAAATGGAGCTTTATGGAGGTTAGTAGATTCCTGGAATAGCCTTAATATTGAAATATAGTTTTATAAGTTAAGGTATAAGGCATATGCTTAACAAAATACTGTGGTACAATGAATGAAATGTGATCTTATCACTATAGCAACCAATGGTTTCCAAGCCTTTTACCAGGATCGCTTTTTATGATTTATAGCACAGTTTTTGTTTGCTTTTTACAAAGTGTTTTTCCCTTTTATGGGAGCTCTAAAATAGAAAAGCCGATAAGATGGCCGAAAAGAACCATTCAGCCCATTTGGTCTTCCCATTAAATTGATATCGGTTTGGTTACATTTCATGTGTGTGGTGCGATCGCCAAGTTTGTGAAAGAAACGACTGTGAATACAAAGATATATAAAAAGAAATGCAGCTCCCTCAATACTACAAGTATCTACAGAGCTCTGGTTTGAGACGTAAACATGGATGGATTGGATATTCCACGAAGCCTGATCATAATAAGAACGTGAAGTTGTTTAAATGCAGTTTTTTGCCGCTTTACTCAGAAGCCATGATTATGACATATGTATGACATATGTATGTTTCGTTGTAAGTTGTAAGTTGAGTTGGTGAAACGAAGGCAGTTCTGCCATTTACGTCTGTAGTTTTATGAGGTCTACATACCAACGTTTGACAAATACATGATGTCATCCGTAAAATTAACCAGGATGCATTTGTAGAGACTGGCCCTCAGGAAGTGAATTCAGAAGTTGCATACTTTAACGGCCAAGCGTGTTTATTTAACGGACAAGGAAAGCCTTTCACACCTTTATCCGGCTTCGTTCGTTCCCAGTACTTCCCATTAAAGCACCATAATGTTTATTTTATTTGACACCTTTTTTTTTAAATCACCACGTAGGATTCATCGGGCAGGATTCATATGTCTTAACGTCTGCAGAACATGAATATATTCACAGTCGTGCCCCCCTCCCCATCCCACCCCACAGCTCTATTACATTAACAATTCATGCACAAACCGTGCAAGAACGGATTATCTTCTGCGGAAAACCACAAATCATAACGGTAACTGCTGTTTAGGTACGAGAACAGCTTGCCAGGTTAAAGCAAGTCATTTTTCTTACAAGGTTCTTTGTGGAGAATGTTCAGTAACCCTGCAACTGCGATTTTAGCGCCTATGCTAATGATACAGATGTATCCACATTCATGCATCAATTATATATTTAATGATCTATTATTGCTAGTTGTTTTATCGTTTTAAAGGTCACTGACTATTACTATTTGGGGAATGTGGCTTTATTTTACTTTTACTTAAATAGTATTCAGGAGCAACCTCCTAAGCCAGGCTCATTTATGGCTGTAGATTCAATGAAAAAAGATGTACATTAAATATAGGCAAATTAGAGACCTACCCAGGCCCTGAGCTGGTGCCAACAAGTGAATGCGCACCAGAAACATTGTTTCCCTAAGACGCCAGAATAGAAGAAGGAGAACATCCCTGCTACCCCATTTGTTACCTACAACAAGTAACAAAACTAACCGGAGGATATTGTTTAGCGTTATTTTTGTTTTTTTACATATGAGTTATTGAATTATATTTTTTTGCGTTTTTTTTTTATTTTTTTTATTGGGGACAGAAAATGAGAATGGGGTCTCATTTAACTCCAATATGCAATAAATGCAATAAATGCATAAACATTACTTGAAAAAACCCACTTTTGGAAACTAGACTGTTCCTGTGCATATTAGAACTGTAAAGCATTACAATCACAGCTTCTCCCTGTATTTCTTGTGTTGGTTAGGAATGTGTTTTATATATATATTTTTTTCAAATATATTTACATGCAAAATACTTTCTAGAAATGCCCATTTATATTCAGATAGATACATTTACTTTCTTGTTTTTTTATAGATAGTGTAAAATAGAAAAGAAGGTAGAGTGAGTTAAAAGTTGATTAGGATTCACAGGTCTTAGGTAGCCCTAACAAGAGCAGCACTAGGCTGGCCATAATGGTGTGACCCCGGCCCTTTAAGGCCAGCAGCCACCTGTTGATGGCTGGCTATGAGTGGCCTGATGGTACTTGATCTGCCGGTCATTTGTATAGCTCTCTCTGCATTTAGCCGGTGCGCCAGGTGGCCATCCTAGGTCTGACCCTTAGTGCTAGGATTTGGGAGTAAAAAATATTCGGATCTTCTGAACGCCTCCCGTGGATGTTTCTTGTTTTAGTATTAGACTGCAGAGGGTTACATGCTATCAACAATGTGTTTTAACCATGGCCTCCTGTATCTTTTTTAACCACCGAGTGGTGGGGGTTTGATTATTGGATCTGATTGTTTGATAGATTTTTTTTTTCATGGCAATACGTTTGTTTGGCGTGGTGCATTCAAATCAGATGCAAACTCTAGAGGTTATTATTAAACCTGTTAATATTTCAGGAACAACCTCTTCCATTTGCCAGAGAGCACAGTAGACAAATGAGTCCCCTACCTTTTGCCATCTGAATGAAAATTGTTCATTGACAAGTACGATCTATCAAGTGGGAGCTCATATGCGGTAGGAGAGCGAACGGAATCTCTTGCAGAGATGCTACATTTCAAGGTTACAGGCTGTAGATTAATGTTATATATCTGGACCCTCGGAAAGGTTAGTAAGTGTAATGTTCAGCAGCCTTCCTATCTGCTCATTCCAAGTAGTCAATTCTGCTAATGAATGTATCAATGATATACGAGGGGTGCCCAACTGTGTTATAACAGATTACCTACTTGGAAATAAATTATTATCAATCAGAAAGTTTATCGACAGAAACTAAATGAAACATCATTACTGACTGTCAAGGAAGGACAACAAAAATATTCTTGTCACTCAAAAAATTCCAAACTCCTGAAGGTACTGATGGAAAAAAATAATGCCTGTTTGAGCATTCTGGAATTAGTAGAGATAGTGGAATGTATGGGTTCCTTGCAGAGATACATATATATTACAATAGAAGTCTGGCCTACTGACTCTCTATAAATAAAGTAATGTAATACCTTGTGTCTAAGGGTTCATATTTTCATTAACAATATTGCCCAAGTTATATAAGCATTATGGTTGTTACCAATGATCCATTACCATAGGGGGCAGTTGCCAGTAATGACCCTCTTGCCACCACTCCTTTGTAACCTTTTAATGTAATGAAGCTGTGGCTGGCAAATGCCTGTGCGCCATTTATTTTGTGTCCCCCTCCTTCTCCCCTACTATCACATTTACCTGCTGATGGGGCGTCTGAGGGCTACTTGGGAAGGTGGGAGATATCAGATTTGTTGAACACATTGCTGAAGATTCGGGCATCCAGAAATGTAGGAAGCAGAAGAAGACAAGGTAGTCTCCCTTTCCCCTACTAGGCCATCAAAAAGGGGGATTGGTCCTAGCTGCCTCCACATCCACCCATATAGTTACACCACCGTCCAAATCATTACTTAGAAAATCTTACAGATACAGGTTTTAAAATTGTATTATTCTATTAAATTCCGAATCCTTGGTATTTTAACATAGTAGACACCTTAGGTACATTTTCATACTATGTATAAACAAAGCCTATTAAAAGCTTCATTATTAATCCAAGGCAGATATATTTTCGGGATCTTTCAACCAGTAGTCAGCCAAAACCTCCACACATTTTGCCCATGTCTGCATGTAAATGGAGTGTTGAAATGTTCCTGTTTCATACAGAGATTGCTGATATTTTCTTCCGAACACCATCTGCCCTGCATCAGAAGCTATCAAATTTATGGCCTTGAAATCCAAAGGCTGCGTTTGAAGTACCGGGTTAAATGCCACTTAAATGTTAATAGAATAATTTGAACTTAAATGACACTGAATTGATTGAAGTATAAAGTACCCAGGAGCTTCTTACGACTGTCCATGTCCATTCTTTATGTAAAGCTTTGACTTTGCATACAAATGTTTAGAGCAAAATTAAAAGTATCACAAAACAGTTGGATCAAATGAATCCAAATGTTTCATTATCTCCTAAGTAACATAAGGTTTGGAAGCGAAAAGTCTTGTAAAACTTTACCTCCGTTAATATTTTTTCAGCCGTCCTTTTTCTTTCCAAACTTCTTCCATGGTTTCTTTTCCCATTTCTGGTTAGTTGGAGGAATTTATAGGTTGTTTTACTTTATTCTATCAGGTTTATCTCACATTCTCTACTGCACGTTGCCCTTATCACTGTGCTTTCATCAGGTTCTACAGCTTTGGATTATACTAATACTTTCCGTGGAGCACGAGATGTCTACCTCTCTTTTGATGGAATTGTCCTTATATGCGGCTGCTCAGTTTGGTGAATAATTGGCATAGAAAATCTTTGTGTCAAATAGAATGGGATGCAGTTAAGCTGCTCTGATGAAAGACAGCTGACGTCTTGTAGAAATGACACAACTGATGTTTGTGGAGACTTTCTCATCAGATTTTCCGTCTACCAATTCTTCTAATATTTCCCCTTTAAAACTTTGATAATTTCCTGCTTATGAACCTGTTCTCAGCTTTTCTCACTCGTCTTTTCAGATCAGCTTCACTCCTCGTATCCGTCATCACCGCAGCCTGTCCATGGTCACACTTGGGTTGTAGTAGTGACTGGTGTTTGCAAGAACCGGCATCTTCCTACAACTGGGCTGCGATGGACTGGCAACAATTTGCGACTTGGTTGTGTGACAACACCTCAACATCTCAATAGTCCACTGCGCTTTATCTCTGTTTCTCCATCTTAACTCAGCATCGACTGAAACCGTATTAAGGCCATGAATTATAAACAGTGTTTTAAAAAGCATTAATTACACATAAAGAGAGTTTTAGATCAGTCACTGCTAAGGGGTTAATACTGCACAATATGATGAAATGAAGATTCATTAAAACTGAAAGAAAGCTTTTTATAAGCTAAAGTCATTACACACGATACAGTATTGTTTGTCATGTCACACATGCATTGTTATTATTTTTGTAGTTATTATTAATTATTTTTTATAGCTTCATCATATTCCCGCAGCTCTGTGCAATGGGTAAACAGGACACGGATAGCATCACAATGATTTGGAAGCAAACGGTGGGCACGGCTCTGCAAACAATCTTACAATACATGATATTCACAGTTATTTTGGTAATGATCATAACACTAGGTGATTTTTTTTGGTTTGTATCTTTTATCCTCTTGAGATTTAGACAGAAACATGAAGGTTTTCAATTGCCCTTTTTACAATTAAGTGGGGAGTGCATTTTTTTAGCAGTTCCCACGTGATATACTGTTTCTGAGAAGTGTGGCTCACCGTCCCAGAGGGCACTGAATATGGCTGATTACATACAGTGATGGTATTAGTCAAAATCCTTCTTAAGAACTTGGCTTTCATTACTTGCTGTCAGTGGCATATTTACTTTGGGTGCTGCCCTAAGCTAGACCCAAGCAGCACCACCAGTATCCACCTCCGTGCCTACCGTCCTCACTATGGAGTGCCGGGATATGATGTCATAACCTAGCATATTACGTCTAAAATGACAACACATTCCTTCACAAGGATCTCTCTTGTTACAGCCCCATTAAACAGACACACACCACAAAGCAATCTGCACCCATTTCCTTCCATGCCTTTTCTTCCTTCTTTCCTTTCATTGTTTCCCTTCCTCAATTTCTTCATTCCTTTGTTCATTCCTTTATTGTTTCCTTTCATCCATCTATCCATCCAGCCAACATTCCTTCCATCGCATTGATTTATTAATATTAAATACTGCTGTGATGTATCCTTGTTTTTTTTACATTTGCACGAAAAAGTAAGTCACACCCTTTTATTTGGCTCGTTCATATTTTTATATATATATATAGATAAATATATATCATATATATATATATATGTATTGTATATATATATATATATACCGGTATATATATATATATTGCCACATTGTATGTATTTGTAAAATGCTTTAAAGTCCTTGCACTAGCAAAGAGTTGTATTAGCAGACATAGGCTCAAAATAGCAAAGGGTAATTTAATAGTACATCTTAGATGTAACTATTAGATGTAACAAGTGGTGATTTATACACTTTGTATACACTTTGTATGATGCGTTACAATTCCTGCACTAGCAAACTTTAGCCAGAAGCTGTATCAGCAGGCATATGAGTGAAGAAACAAAGTGGAGTCCAACAGTGCCGATTAGACAACATGGTTGTTAACTATAGCATTTTCCCTTTACATGTGACACGTATTGTTTTAAAGTTGTTGCCTTTAGATATTTTCTACTAATTCCTCCAGTGTGTAAATTATAATGTGCACCTGGGTATATATTGGTATATATTGGTATATATATATATATATTGTCAGGCTCTCAGGCCTGCTCTGCGAATGCTCTGGAGTTCCCTACCTTCTGTGGTTCCTCCCGCGGTGTCCACCGCACACCCTGCTGCCGCTCCATTGCGAGTTAGGCCGCGTCCCCGGCCTCCAGTAACACAAGTGCCGCGAGCACCTCCATGTTGGTGATGGGAAGGGGGCGTGTCCTGACAACTGTGGACGCTGCAGCATTGGTAGATGCAGGGGAGGCAGGGAAAGAGGCTGGCAATACCTTAGGGGGTCGGGAGCTTGGGGGCAGGGCCAGGGCCGGCCTTATGGGTGTGCGTCCTGTGCAGCAGCACAGGGCGCCATGGCAACAGGGGCTCCTGCCGGGACTTAAATTAAAACATTGGGTTTTTTTTTACTTTATTTAACATCATTCCATGTTAAATAAAGTTAAAAAAAAAAAAAAAACAATGCTTTCATTTAAGTCCTGGGCAGGGGCGCCGAGCGGTTGCTTGTGAAGTTTTCAGCAACCACTCGGCGCCCCTTACTCTACGTGACTACGTCGCGGTGCCAGCATCTCATGTTGAGCATGAAATGCTGGCACCCCGGCAGAGCAGGAAGACAGATGCCTCCCGCTCCTACCGCAGGACTCCGGCAACAAGGTAAGTGAGGAGGGGGGTAGTTTGAAGGGGCAGAAGGGGGTAGTGAGAAGGGGGCACCAGAGGAGTAGTCCGCACAGGGCGCCAGAACACTTAAGGCCGGCTTTGGGCGGGGCTTTACCTGACAGCCCCTATAAAAACCCTGCACACCCTTTATTAGGTGTTTAGTTATAGAGCTGACTGGCTGGTTCTGTTCTGCTCGGTCCCAATGCTCCTCACCAACCTGACTTTCACTCTTGCCTTCGGCCCTTACCTTTCCGACTAGCCCTGCGCTCCCAGCACGTCCCGACATATATATATATATATACACACACACAGTATATATATATATATATATATTAATATATATAACGCTCCCAGCACGTCCCGACATATATATATATATATATATATATATATATATATATATATGACCTGCAATAACCTTGACTGCCATTCTGTGGAAGCATTCAGGAAAGTATGCATTACACCACATCATCTACGTTCCCCTGAATGATGTATGCTCTATACTCCAATATTTTATTAGGGTAAATAGAATAGACAAACACATGATATTACTCTTATTATAAATCATATGTTTTCCTTAAATTGCATTTAATGATCACCAGCAGCAAATGAATACTTTTTATTAAATATGCTAGGAGTGCATTTAGTTTTAGATTATTAATATTATGCAGATTTGTACTAGTATTTGATTTGATTTAATTCATCTTTTTTTCTTGCATTGATTCTTAAGGTTTTCCAGTGGCTGTAGTTTCACTATTTTGTGACCTCAGTCATTCTGCTTTCATGATGTCATAACCTGTAAGCATCTGCTGCACATTCCGTTGCTCAAGCAGATAGCTTTCTAATGTGAAGGAGAGAGGAGGATGAAGCTATTTCTCATTGGATTTATTATTTGGATTTTTTTCAGTGCTTCTGAAAGCTCTGATCATGGAGGTGAGTTTAGCTGTTAATACAGAAAAGATTGTTGCCATTAACTTAATTGTTGGATATTTGAAGTTTTACAGCTTATTCTATAAATGTAACTATTTAACTCCCCCACCCTTACTACTTTAAAACAGGTCAATTTCTATAACTGTCAAATAGTTTTAAAAGCTAATTGAATAAAATGTGTATCCTGGATTATTTATATTCCAATAAAATTCAATTTTACTTTATTCTGTGAAAAAAATATAATGTATTGACTTAAACATCGTTTTTGTAATATTTTAATTTAAACCAAAACCTCCTGTTTCTCCAATGTCTTTTTATTTCTATTTCAGTCTGTGGAAACAGACCCCTAGTGAAGGATTTCCGTGGCTCCCGTGTGGTTGGGGGAAAGGATGCGGAGCCCGGTGAATGGCCCTGGACAGTGAGCATCCAGGGAAAAAGCAACGGCAGGTATTACCATCTATGCGGAGGAGTCGTCCTGAATGCTTTGTGGGTTCTGACAGCTGCCCATTGCTTTAAGAATCGCGGCAAGTAAGTAATTTAATTGTTTTATGGCAGGAAATGCAGAGTTACCACGGTTTAGGAGACAGGGGCCAGTGCCTATTGCATTACAACTAACTGGAATCTTTTAATACAAATATTTTACAAAAATCCCCTGAACCATAGTCATCTATTCTTTAGGAGAAACCACAAGTGTGCTTATTTCCTAAATATCTGCATAGTACACAACTATTTTGGGGAAACTCAATGGCACAAAATAATTGAGTTAATGGGGGTTAATGACATAACCCTTTATGACATAAAAAAAATCCAAGCGTAGCATGTGTTCTGGCTAATTTGGTATTAATAAACTGTATTTTGGTTATTCAGTGAATATTTTTCCTGGAGACTTGTGTTTGGGATGAACCAACTATCCCAGATGGGGAAAAATGCTCAGATCCGGACTATAATACAAAAGATTCAGCATGAGAAGTACAATCCTAAAGGAGAACGCAATGACATCGCCTTGGTCAAGTTTAATAAGCAGATCAAATATAATGATTACATTCAGCCAGTGTGTCTCCCTGCCAAAGAAGCGATTCTGAACAAAATGGACGACTGCTTCATCGCAGGC
This sequence comes from Spea multiplicata, assembly GCA_009364415.1. Lineage (NCBI taxonomy): Eukaryota > Metazoa > Chordata > Amphibia > Anura > Pelobatidae > Spea > Spea multiplicata. Next base: position 26,200 of record VKOC01001241.1, on the reverse strand, counting down.
TGGGGTGTCCTCAAACAAGGATGTAAGCACAGCTTTAACTACAGTTTTTTTGTACATACTGTATGTATATTCTTCCTGCTTATCTCAGAGTTGTGTGCTTATCTTCTCCTGTGGTCCCTTGCCAGGGATTGGGTGCTTGTAGTGCCTTTCTGGACTTTAGGTCTTGGTGGCCTCATTGTAAGAGTGGTAGGAGACACATGGAATGGGACAGGGCTGGGAGCTCATTTTTAGGTTTGTAGTGGACCCAGGAATGCACTTAATAAGTCTTTTTCTCTTCAGCCTCTAAATCATCGGACGTCCTCCAGGAGGCTGCTGTGAATCAGATTCCGCTGGAACGCTGCAACCGCCCGACCTGGTATAACGGAGCTTTGCTTGACTACAACATCTGTGCAGGACATGAACAGGGAGGTATCGATTCCTGCCAGGTAAGCTGATTTTTTGTCCTTTTTACTCAGTAGCGATACATTGTTAATGTTTTCAACATCCTGGACAGTACTTGTTTTATAAAACTCTGCCGAGGAACAGCTGAAGTAATGGCAATTATTGAAAGTCTTTATTAAGGAATCTTTTCTTTTCTTTGAATCACACAGGGTGACAGCGGAGGGCCTCTCATGTGCAAAAGACACAAAGCCAAGACTTACATGGTGGTCGGCATAACCAGCTGGGGGCACGGCTGTGCCCGGAAGCAAAAACCTGGAGTTTACACCTCAACCCAGTTCTACCTTGAGTGGATCTTTCAACATCTCACCCAGAAGAAACCTGGTTAAAATTAGCCAAAAGACTTGGCAAAGCTGGCATGAAGACCCATTGATTCTAGGGAGCTCCAGAAATCAAAGAATCCATCGCATCTGGGCCATCTCCTTATGGGAGAGAATAAGAACATGCCAGCCATATTTAGGCTTGATTCTGTAGACTAGTGAACCAATAAATAGAAAAGCATCAAAAAGACGTGTACTTGTGATTAACATGTAGGTGTATTGTGTAGGACACTGAGCTATTTTCACAGAAAACACGGACATTTCTAGCTGTAACATAATTGCAAAAGGGTTTTCTAATGATAAATTATGATGAGAGTGATAAGGGGTCTCTTTATGCCTATGAAGGTATTGCGTGTGCAGCTACAATAGTCATTTACAACATTAACAACGTCTGTGCTGTATTTCTCATCCATTTCTTGACATTTTTATGAACAAAAAAGTTATTTTCTTTTGAAAAAACAAGGAGATTTCTAAGTGACCCCAAACGTTTGAATGGCAGTGTAGCTGTGTACTAAATCATAGCCCATTGTTTTATATTTAAACTTCCAAGGGGCCAACATAGTCACATCCAAGAAGTATTAACTTAACATATACATATACATACAGCATATATATATTTATATACATATATAGAGAGAGAGATACAGTACATATATACATATACATATATATATTGTGACAAATCCTGTAGCACGAGGTCCATAAAAGTCACAGTTGGGGGTCTTAAGCACAGTCCTCTAGGGCAAGCAGAGTCAGGAACACCAGTTTGTAGCAAAATAGTGCTTTATTTTTAACCGCTCAAACCCCAAAACCAAATCATAAAAAGAAAACCTTGCTCCCAGTTGGAGCCCTCTCTAACTGAACTATGCTGGCCCAGACTGACCAGCCTAATCACCCACTAACTAGACCTCCCAACCAGACCCAGCTACGCCAGGCTCTGGAAAACCTCCCCAGACAGCACACAAAATAGGATGGTCTTCTTGTTCAGGGCCTCTCCTTGCCCTGGGAGCTCAGGGAACTTCCTCTCCCCCAACAGTCTCTCTGAGTATCAGGCTCCAGGGGTTTTTAATGCCCAGCACCTGTGCCTGATGCCGGCCCCATAGGAATCCCGGACCGGATCCTGCAGACTTCTAGCCTCCTGGAAAAGCCGGCATGGAATTTCTACAGAATGGGGGAACGGAGCATTGGCCCACCCTGCTCTCCAATTGCTCCACCCCAGGGGCCCATATTTACATTCTGGATAGCACCTGTACCCAAATGCCAAAAAAGGCATCTCCATGGGGTTTACAGTCTTAATATATACAGTGTTTTGGTTATGCACATCTATGTTGTAAGGCACAAAATATCCACCATTCAGGCACTGCTACCCTTAGGCGCCCCGACCTGTATAGTAAAAATGACATTTGTCATAATACTCATCATTTTTACCTGATGCTATTGTGATGATTCTATCATTTCCTGTGGAGCCCTTCAGAACACCGCGCCCCTGTTTATCTCCACCATCATCTTCAAATGCTCTTCTTAATGACTTCTTCCTACCGCCAGGATGTTACGCACGCTGCAAGTACTCTCTGGATCAGACTCTCTCTCTTACCTAAACCCATCTATTCATGGAAGGAGAACGTACCACATATCCCCCCAATACCAACAACCTTTTCTTAGAGAAACCGTCTGTTCTCCCTACCATCAAGATCTCCAGGCTACTGCCTTCTCCAGATTATATTTACTAAATCATCCTCACTAAAGCAGCTCTTCTTCTTCTGTGTCATTTCTCCTCCTAATATATTGTAATATATCACAAGAACCAGGCTGTCTTCTCCTTCTGTAAAATTATTCATCTATGGATGTCAATATATAGTGTAATTTGTAATATTATTGTTGATATTCTTTGCTTTCCTATTTAACAGCACTAAACATATCCCAGATGAATAAGTGTCTAGAATAAGCAGAGTTGCACCATCACTGGATAGTTTTGGTGGTCCTATTATGGGACCCCCATTTTACACAGTCTTACTTTGATGAATTTATGTTGGACGAGACTAGTCTGAACTGTTGTACATCAAATATGCCATGATCTGATGTGTTTTTGGACCGCTTGGCTTGGTTCCCCTCCAAACAGAAAGATGCCAACCCTCCCCAGCCTTCAACAAGTGGACATTGAAGAACATCTCGAAGATCTCTGCAGACGAGAAGCAGCCTGCAGGAGCATCGATTAACTATGCTGATTGCTCCACTTTTACCACCAGAAAATATTATTCCTTTTCCACATCAACATTTGCCAATATGTATGTGTTTTGCTTTCCTTTTGAGCACAAATTGCACCAACAGCCAAATGATGCTATTGCTGACCATTTTCCGTTAACATCCCCCGTAGAGATTTGTGTTCTAGAGACGGACAGTGTTATGTTGCACTTCAAAAGAAGATTATCTAAAATGTATCATTTGTCATTGTAACTATTTGAACTTATGTATACGTTGTTTTGCTTGTCGTGACAAATTAAAATTTGGGTTGAACTTGCTGCTTTTGTGCTTTTCATTTTTTCTCTCTATTTCATTCTATCTTTCCTTGGATTCGTATTACTTTTTGCTTGTTTGTTTTCAGTTCAGTATTTTTTATTATTTAACTAGAATTGTATTTTTTATTTGTTTTTCTTCCTTTCATGGGCTTCCCAGTGGCTTTCTGGCTTATTTCATCAAGGAAATGTATGATTTCTGCCTGGAAGGCACAGACATAAAGCTACTCAGACTCAGAGAAGGTTCTTCGAGGGATAAAGCCGGTTGGTGCGCAGAACAGTGTTCCTGGCTTCTGATAAATCGCCAAGCGCCCCGTATTTGAGACTCCTGGTGTGTCTGCATTTCTTGAGAATGCTGGGAGCCAAAAGTAGACAGTGCCCGGGAATGTTTAACCCTTCAAGTGCCAGAATGGTGCAAAAAGTTTAAAAGATTTTAAAATGGTGGATACAAGTGGTGATGGGTGGGAGGTTGGGTACTAGAACAAGAAGGGGGGCCTCATAAGTCCAGAAGAAAGTGTCATAAAGCTACATTGCAGGCCGATGTGCAGGGAGCTCGACTCCTGTTGTATCTGTCTAAGTGTCTTTTTGTTTGGTATTTGTTAACCACTCTATACTTAAATCGTGCAGCACTACGGGATATGTTAGCGCTTAATAAATAAAGGTTAATAACATACATGTCTCAGGGGGAAAGGACCCTGCTCCCAAGCTTCCAGTGGCTTTTTAATGAGATTTGAGTGTGCAACTTGGTCCTCTTAAACAGCAAGTTCATGAGATGAGTCCATGTTGAAGCCATAAAGATTGGTCGATGAAACTTTCTGAAGAAAAGAACACTAAGGTTCCTAAACTTCCTGTAACTTTATATCGTTTTCTGCGTTGGCACCAATAAAAGGTATCAACGGCAACCAAAGAGTCCATTTTCTCTTGGACAAATTTTACTGAGAGGGTGGTGGATAAATGGAACAGCTCCCCAGCAGAAGTGGTAGAGGTTAATACAGTTAGGGAATTTAAACATGCATGGGATAGGCGTATGGCTTCTGAATCTAAGACAAGACAAATCTGAGTGTTTATAGCAGGAAAAAACAGGCCAACCAGATGGACCGAATGGGTCGGATTTGCCATCAAATTCTATGATGTTATGATGTTATGTTATGATGTTATGTTATGATGACAATGTCTGAATATAATATTAATACTTAAATCATGAAAATCATTAAAACCTAAAATCCCGAGAATTAATGCAAGACAGAAAGTGAGAATTCGGAAAGCATATACACAGTGAAATAAACATCTTTTTTAGCTTTAAAAACATACGGCAAATGCTTTCTTCCTGCTTTTGGATAATTATAGGTATAACTTTTGCCTGAAAAGTGCAATTTTTATTTCTTTTTGCTTTTCAGTGGGTGGACGGGAATGGCAGTATTTCATGCGGTACATTTTTCTGCAACAATTATCTCCGATAAAAAAAAAAATATCTTGTTTTATGGGCTGTCAGTTCTTTATATGTAAGAACCAACAAAGCAGCTGTATTTCATTAAAACTCTCTGAACTTTTTCTATTTTGCGTATGATTATTATTCTTTATATTGTGTGCAGTTTATTTGTGTGTTTTGGAGAGTAGCTTAAGAATTTCATGATACAGATAGAATGCTCTTTTCGGATACCAACTGGTTAATTGGAAAACACAATCCAATCATTCCTATACCCTTCGCTTCCTGGTTTCTAATTAAATGTATAATCCAATGTGTTTTTTTACTATAATGTAAGTATAACCTTCACCCTGAGATCGATGGAACAACCTTTTGCAAGAAATTCACATTTCGCAGGTACGATGCTATCCTGGAGGCAACACCACGGACCTCGTAACTCTCAAGATTTTACAGCAGGTGCAAAACAAGGTGGATTAAATTAATTTACCATTTTTAGTTGTCATCAAATTCTGTCGTTTTCTATTTGGTCTGACTCTCCATGCCTATAGAGTTGGACGGAGTTTATATGGTTTCTACACCTTCACTTGACCATACATTCTGAAGGGCCAACTCAAGTGAGCTTCTTCTGAAAGAAGGGCTGGACTGACCCTGTATAATGCATAGTTAAATCAGTAAGATTACTCCAAAGTCCCCACACTTGTTAAAATATGTATTATACAGGGTTTGCGTAGCCTTTTCCAGCTGAAGGAACCAACCAGTGTTGGCCCTTCATAATGAATAGTGAAGTGAGGGAGTTCAAACAATGACTGGCCTGCCAACTCCTTGTTTAGTGAATAGAGTGAGTCAAAGTGAGTCAAAATATGCAATCAGGTCCCACCACTATCTCAATCATTCCTAGGCTAAGGGTCAAGAAGGCCCATTTTCCAGTATTGAGCATTGGAGTCTTGAAACAACTGTAGCTAATATTGGGGCGAATGGGGTTACAGCACGATGGCTATGTACTTAACGGAGTAAGTAGTGCCTACTTAAAAACAAAAAGTTGAACAAATATTTTTTTTCATGTAGCTACATGAATAAAAATATAGCTCAAAAAATCTATAGATCCAGACTAAAATCCTAAATAATGCAATTACCCTGCGCCGTCACGGCTCAACTTGGCAATAGAGATGAAAGTCTATGCTTAGGATCCAACACAAAGTTTATAAATGAAAATAAATACATTGTACTTTTTTATTATTATATTATTTATATGCTTATTGAACGTGTGCTTTAGTCAAATGTATTTTTAATGCTCCCTTATTGAATGCGTTACTTGGCTCCGCCGTTCATCGCACAATGCCGACTCTAGGCTAGTTAACCATTATATCTGTTACTCAGAATAGGTTACAAGAATATCTTACAAGACTTCCGACCGGCTTGTATCTCATTTGCAGACATTACATTGTTTGTCTCAAACACTGTGTCCCTTGGATGCATTGTCGCATTCACAATGAAGTTTTCAGATCATGTGTTATCACTAATTATCACTTTGGTTTTCTATATTTGGGTCTATTTCACCGAGTTTGTAGACAGACCGCTATAAAATTTAAAGCAGCCGGCTTTGCGGTGATTACTTATGCGTTTGTGGATTGGCTTGGTGTTAGGACTTTGTAAGCTCCGCTAATACGTGGTAATTTTATAACCCAAATAAGTCCATGAAGGTGGACAGTCAGATAACTGCTTTATGCCCCAAAAAGTGGAAAAGCAAACATTGTTACAATTGCATTTCATTGGCATCATTATTATTCTACACCGTTAATAATCAGATGTCCATAAGATCAGAGGACATGATTTGTATATAATGGGTTGAATTCAATACTGGAGATATATATGGTATAATTTTTTGGACGTTGGACGGTTTTAAAACATGAACTGCCTTCTTTCTCATCAGGACCACGCCGAATCCTTCATTTTATTTATTTTTGAGCCATTCAGAAGTGGACTTGCTTGTGTGCTTCGGATCATTGTTCTGCTCCACAACCCAACTGCGCTTTGAGCTTTAGGTCACATTCTCATGGCTGCACATCTTCCTTCAGCATTTTCTCGTAGAGCGCAGAATTCATGGTTCCATCAAATATGGCAAGTAGCCCCAGACCATCACACTACCACCGTTGGTGTGATGTTTTGATTGTGGAATGCTGTGTTAGAGAAGAAAGAAGAAAGAAGAAAGAGTAAAGATGACAGAAGAACAATAGGAGGCAAGGGAAGAAGTGGAGTTATGGGAAAGGAAAAAGGGACATGGAGGCAGTCAGTGGAGAAGGTAGGGAACCATTAAGAGAGAGAGGGTGTTACATAGAGTGTGAGTGAGTGAGAGTGTGAGAGAGCATAATGTAAGAGTGAGTGAGAGTGAAAAAGCAATGAAAGCTCAGAGCTCTCTGCTTCTTTTTCATTTGTTTCATTGGGGGTCCCTCCTCGTTCTCGCACATCCATGAGAATTAACAAGATTGCCAACAGCTATGGCAGAAGACAGCCTCACGGGTAGTAGGATGACCCAATGCATTTTCCCATGAAAATCAATAACCTTGTACACTCAGGATTCACTTTTCAGTCCCTGATTATTGAGAATCAGTATTTCCATTCACGTTATTGCTTTTTTTAATACATATTTCTCCATTTTCTCCGATAGGCTCAGGTCCCTCTGACCCAGCAGCTTTATAATGGATGGGATTTTTTGAATTCTATTGTATTTCTACAGTTTTCTTTAACAGTGACTAAAATGCAGGCAGTTGAAGCTTTTTTTTTTCCTTGACATGGCTGTTTACATTCTAAAAGCTCTCTTTATAAATGATCATCTCCGTAGGATAGTAGAATTCTCACCGTCTTTATCTCCTGCCCACAAACCTCCTTCTCCTGACAGCTGTATTGTATTCCACATCAAAAAAGTGACGGCAGATTTTAAAGCAGTGAATGCAAAATATGAATTTAGATCTTTAAAATAGAAGATACTTGAAAGGCAAAGTAGGGATAATATTTAGACTTTCCAGTAGGAGAGAGATCCTGAGAACACTTTCACCGTAGAACTCTGGATTGTCTATTGAGGAAAGTGTCCACCTACTGGGGTGATTAGAAAAATGGCATTTTTTGTCAAATTTGAAAAGTAAAGATATTAATGCTCAAGTGATGGGGCTTGCTTGATGTCTCCATTCCTGCTACAAGTTGTCCTGTCTATGGTGAGATCTCCAGATAAATATTGGTGGAGGTGATCCAAGCAGAGTTTCTTAATAAATTAATGTAAGACATGCACGTTCTTGCCTGCTAGCTGTTAAAAATGCCATTTTCGATCAATAATAACCCTTTATTTTCGTATATTTAATATTTTTCCTAGAAGTTGCGGCAACCATTCTTGGTCCAAGTTAAAGCCACAGTAGATTCTATTAAATCTGTGCCAACAGATACAGTTCTTTAGAAATAGATTAACACCTTCGTTAAAGTGTCTGCAGGTGATCTTTGTGTTCTTTATAAAGCAAATCCAAGATATTGTGATGTAAAAAAGCTCGATGTTATACTTTTGATAACAATATTATGTATAAATCCAAGACTGCAGGTGCTTATCCCCTTTGTAGAGTGACCAGGTGGATCCTCTATACAGGGAAGGTTATAGAAACTGTAACTTGCATTGTCGTTTGAAATATTGATGCCAAAATAATGCTTTTTTTTCATGAATATCCCATGTTAAAGGTGCCATCAGATTACCCTCCTTTAGGTAAAAGGGAAATTTGAAGATCACCTTATAAATAAGCGTTGTTGTTTTATAAAAATGCACCACTGCTTTAAAGGGACATTTACTTTCACCTTTCTGATGTTACCTTGCTTACAACATAAAGTATGTGTCACCGCAATGATGTCATCCTTACTTTTTTTTTAGAAAAATAAACACTGTGCTTGTGGATTTTCCAGACTTATGGTAAATTCTGCTGAAGCTAGCTTGGGTTTAGGTCCAAGATGTTGCATGAGCCTAGCAATGTCCTTACCCCACATTGACTATGTGTTGTGCAGGGCTGGTCATGGGCTCTTCATAACAAATAGTAAATTAAGTGAATCAAAATGTTCTGCTTTATCTGCCGGGGTTAAATTGGCACATCTATTTGCCTACCATATACACCAACGTAGCGTTGGTTTCTCCATACAGGTAACCTGTATGGAGGAACGTGCGAATGAAGATGGCGGAATATCAATGCAGTACTGACCTCATATTCCATCATACATAGTAGGTTTTTCCTGGAAGATCTTATGGACCATTGGAACCTAAAGCTATCATACATTCTGCTAAATGTCATGGTAACATTAATATAAGAGAATGTACACATTTAGTCCTGACATATAAACCCGTCTACACTCCGCTCAGAAGTATGGCTATGGAGAAAATCATAAAGTCAGATCCGTCCAATGCAAGAACCTTTAAAAATGTGTAATGTGGTAATTGAATGAGAACAGGCAATTCTCTCGCAAGCTTATGAATTGCACTGTGTTTGAAGATTAAAACAGCTAATATGATATGTGACAGGATAATTTAAGAAATAAAGTAATACTAAGTGCACTTTTGTCAGAGTCATTTAACAACGTTATCAGCAACAGATGCACCTTTGAGAGTTATTAATATAGATCTGATGTGGAGAGAGGATTCACATACCATAAAGGATTGTCCTTTAATAAATCCATTAAATTACAGAAGCCATGGTTACGCACAGACATAACTATTATTGCTATTATGGATGTCATAAATCAAATGCAAAATTATAATTATTACAAACCTAATTCTGGCCATTTTTAATAATAATCCAAAACATTAGAAGTGTCTGGAAATCCTTGGAAAGTTATATTACTGGTTAGGGGGCAAAAAAAAAGCAGAAGAATTATCACTTTAATTACCATGATGAAGTCTGTGGATTCAAGTTAGAAACAGTGCAAGTCCTAAAAATCTATCCCAACTATCTCACTGAACAGCCCCCAATCGCTTTCATGCTAGAAAAACGTCATTTTCCCATTGATTTCAATTAGAACTTAAAGTGTACATTTGTACACTTCCTGCTTTCAGCCCAGACGGCTGGGGGAGGGGTTACATGAGACAGAGCTCTCATTTTTTTACTCCAATAATTAAAGAATGCCGGTGCCGATTTGCATGCTGTAAAATGCATTACGGGCCTGTGAGCAAGAGTGCCACACACCTACCTTTACTGCAGCTCAGAGTACATCTGCCGCCTGGATGCACTATGAGAGTATAAAGGTGTAATTTAGTGGCCATTTTGTCTTAAAATGCCAGGGCTACTTTACTTCCATTGCCCCGATTGCCATGAAAGGCTAGCATATAATAGTGTATTCGATATAATAGTATAATAGTGTATTAGACAATTAGTAAGTTGAACAGATAAATGTAATGTTGTCAAATTTAGCAACCTACTGACCATGTGATATCTTGATTAAGACAAATACACATACCTGGGAATTTTCTGAGAGGAGCAGGGTCATGACATGCCCCACTCCCCACCCGCTTCCCCTCTTAAATGGACGTATGCCCCATGACATTATCGGGAACACCCACTGACATTGGCTGGAACAACCACTGACATTGGCTGGAACGCAAACTGACATTGGCTGGAACAACCACTGACATTGGCTGAAATGCCAACTGACATTGGCTGGAACAACCACTGACATTGGCTGGAACGCCCACTTACATTGGCTGAACGCCCATTGACCATTGGCTGGAACGCCCACTGACATTGGCTGGAAGGCCCACTGACATTGCTGGAAGCCACTGAACATTGGCTGGAAGGCCCACCGACATTGGCTTGAAGGCCCACCGACATTGGCTGGAACGCCCACCGACATTGGCTGGAATGCCCACCGACATTGGCTGGAACGCCCACTGACATTGGCTGGAACGCAGTCAAAGAATACCAAATCCTGGTTTATATCATACACGTTTTCCAACAGGTCGTTCAACCCAAGGTAGGTCTATCTGATAAGCAACCTGCACACAACTAATTTTATTTTCGCATCCTTAATTTATGGTCCCATCCTAAGAATCGTTTTATGCAGAATTGAGAATCTGAAACCTGAAATGTTTTGGTGAAATCAATTTATCACGAAAGTGATAACAATAAGTTTATTGTGTGTAATTATGAAAATGCATTTATATACAAGGTTGTTCTAAACGCTGAAACCAAGTACATTCCATTTTATTAACATATAATGCTAATATGTCTGTTATGCTCTTTTTAGGTATAAAACCACAAGATTAATTGTTCCAGGACGTTTTGCATTAATGAGATAAACAGGATAATAATGAACACTCGGGATGGGATAACCTTGTGTCCATAGCCTTCCCATCTATTATGATCAGTCCTGACTGATGAGGACACATCTCAGATTATCTGTTGGAGACTTTCGATGTTCATTTTAAGTGGCTCCATTAATCATGTGCTATACATTGACCTCAGAAATTGGTTTCCTGCTGGAGAAAATGCAGGAACTTTTAATCTCAAAACTATTTTTCTCCAAACTGTAAACCCCAACACCTGAATGGAAGAATTTTACTGGAAATTGGCTATGATGCGTTAAAAAAAAGAGCCTGAACATGTGCAATTGGGCCACTCTGGCTGTAATTTAAAAAAAAAAGGCAACAGTTATGATTAACGACTCAAACCTTCAACAGGTCAAAGGCATGTGATACTACCAAAGTTTTTAAAATACCAATAATTTAAAAAACTTGCATGATACTTATAATTCAATGACAGTGAGCCATATAGGAAGAAGAAAATATCTGAAATATAGAAGACATGAACCCAACATATAGAAGACGCGTCACCCCTACTGTCTCTACACAAGCTTTCTTTTTTAATGCGTATTTTTTTATTTTGATGACAAATTTCTCTAAACTGTTTTTAATTATATTATTTTTATAAATGCACCCTTTGTCCAAAAATGTAATTGTGATGGCAAAACTAACATTGTAGATGCTCAGATAGCACTAGGCCTATGCGGTATTCAATTAAATAATATATATATCCCTCCTCATTAATTGGAGTCATTATTAAACACTGTTAATTACTTGAACTATTCTATTCTATTTTTTTATGTAAATGAATATGAGAATTCTTATTCAAAAATGGTGGAAAATGAAAGTTAATTTTATACTTTGTATATTTAATACAAGGTCCTATGTGTTCATTTAGAGTAGCTGGACGTAGTTTGGCTTTTTTGGTTTATTATATTTATATTTAAAGGAAACTGAAGGCTCCTATAGAGGTTTTCCTACCAGAATATGTAGAATAACCGAGCTAAGCTCATTTAAAGAGCATATATGATGGAATATATTGGGTATTGGACTGACAAACAGGAGGCCATGGTTCATTCAGTTCCTTCCTAATAATTTATCATCCATGGGAGTATAGAGCTGTATAATGGGCAGTAGAGCCGCCGGCATTTTCAATGTATCATCAGACTGCCAGAAAGGCAGGCATTTGGGGGAAAAAAAGACAATTCTTAGAATAAGCTTCTTAAATCATTGGCTGTTTTCAGTACGGTGGTAGGTAACAGCTGTTCCGTTCTTGCTTGGACAATACTGCATGATTTTCTGCTGCGGAGGGAAATGTGATTTAAACAATAGTGAGATTCAAGAGGGATTACTCAATAATGACATGGTGGCCGTGGTATAACGCTCTTTTAATGATCATTCACAAAACACTGTATTTTTAATAACACCACAACCACAAGATATGGTGGAAAATTATGATAATCTTCAAATTTATGATGTAAGACACAGTACATGTTGGCAGGAATAGACTTCATAAGAAAAGCATACACCTGCGCCAGGGATAAATAGAATTAGGAAAAGAAGAAGTAGTGGAGAAACGCTAGGGGGGACAAAATAGAACCTGCAAAAACACCACACTGGAGCAGTTTCCAGATAATCCCAAAAGAGGGGTAAAAATGTAGATGTGTCCAAGTTAGTAGGACTTCACATTAAGTAGATAAAATATAATTTACTTGCATTACAAAAAAATGATAAAACCTATACAATAAGTCCACAGCACAATTAAGACTGACTTACAGTAAAAAGCTCCTTCAGCACAAATTTGTGTCTTCTGATTAAAGATAACCTGATGTGGTTCCCAAAACGGTTTCCTCAGAGGTATGTGAAGAACAAACTACAATCCTATAATAAAAAAACAACAAAATAAAGAGCAAGACATAAAGAAAAGAGGTATAATAAATACATGAAGTTCTTCAAATACGTATTTCTTTGTTGACATATCATAAGACATGAAGGTTATGGTTGAAGAGGTTCAAAGGAAAATATAACAATTGAATTGACAGACAGCATTAGTTCAAATAACCTTACAATGTGAATAGCAAAAAGGCCGTGTGAATAATAACTTAATCACTAACAAAACCTATAATAGATTATTCATAGTATAATTCTAATAGCAGAGCTCTAATGTTTTCACGAATGTCCACAGAGTCCTTTGTTTATATCACGCATACATATATAACTTCATATTGAACTTATTTGACAAAAGAGGGCGTTTATCTGGAAATAAGTGGAAAAGATGTGCATCAGTAAAAGACATTTCTCACTTGTTATTGTGGATAAATGACAACGCACATTTGTTGTTGTATCAGTTACTAGACTTGTGCATTCTGATTCGTACGAATCTCTGAAAACGAGCAAAAAGCTCTGAATTTTCATCGGAAATCTGTTGGGTCTTGCGCTCCCACTCTCTCACATTTTCTGAATGTCTCCCTAACTTCTCTGACGGTCTCTTCCGCGTCTCACTGCTCCGCTTCCATGTCTTGTTCATCATCTTCTTGGTCCTCGCTCTTCTATTTTCTTTTACTTTATTTATCTGCATCTCCGCGAACATGACTTCCGGACAAAGTTCCACTAAAATGGTTGGGGGGGTGTCCTCTCCCTGATTGGAGGGTCGGGGTAGAGGAGCCTCACTGGAAGCTCCGCCATTTTGCCCAAAGATTACCCTGTGTGAACTTTGCCCAAAATAGCAGAGCTTAAGGTGAAGTCCTCTGCCCTTGATTGGTGAATCGGGGGGAGAGAAAGTCACTAGAAGTCCGCCGATTCACCCTAATCACAGAACTGATGATGTTCTCTCCCAAGATAGGAGGACCAGGAACGAGGATGTCACCGGAAGCTCTGCCATTTTGACCGAAGTTCACTGGGGGTTATGTCTACGGAGATGCAGATGAAGAAAGAAGAAACGAGAGAAAAGAGAAGACAGAAGAGAGGAGAAAGAAGAACAAGAAGATGCACAACAAGATGAGAAACATTCAGACACCATGAGAGAGTGAAGAAAAATGAGAGCCTGAGAGAGTACGAGAGATTGAGTAAGAATAAATGTGAGTATCGTTTCCTAATTTAAAATGTGTTCCAATCTTTGTATGGAAAAAAAGAGCAGAAATTCATTGTCCAAAAGAGAATGGGCCAAAAACTAACCAAAAAAACGTGTCCAAATTGTTTTTGGCCCATTTGCACATGCCTCTCACTTATATCGCTTTGTGATCCCACATGACAAACTAACTGGTCCTTCTACTGGTGGTTCAATGTATAAGTTATTCTACAGACAACTTCATGGTTTCAAAGATTTTTCTCTCAGCTGGGATGGTCTTTGCATATTTGCTCCTTAAGGGGCTTGATATGAGTGAAGCACCATTGTGTTTATATTCAGTAGGATCAGACCAGGTTAAACATGTAGATCATTATAAGCATTATCTGGTGGAACCATAATAGAGATGCATCTGTAACTTTATATGCATCAGGCCTTAATGTACATGGGACTACAGGGAACCTAAGTGCTAAAAATTCCGAGGGATGGCCCAATATTGGTATTTGTTTAAAAAAAAATAAGCCAAATGTAACAAATTCTACTGGTAGTATAACTTCTGTGTGTGTCCATTCAACGTTCATGCTATAAGTATGATTTAACTGTTATGGTCCCTTTAAACACCATACCCTAAACCCGAAGGCAGCACCCTCAGCCACCCCTTCTGCGGACAGCTTTCTGGGTCAACTCTGTTCCAGTGTTAAAATCTGATGCATTGCATGCTGTTGGACCAGAAAAACTTTCTTTTTTATAAAAATTTTACATATATATATTTATAGATTGGTGACAGTTAAGGGCATGATATATGCGAATCTATAATCAGCAATGTCATTTATGGTGATCAAACAATTTCATTGATGTTATTTTTATCAGAGAAAGTCAACTGAGCTTGGAACAATACCTAAAAATGCTTCCACTTAGTGGTTCACTGTAAATGATAATCGCGGTTGCATTAATATCAATTATTGTAATGCATGAAGAATTAATTACAACAATTAGCTGACCGCAGTTATTTTTAGACGTACCGCAACCAAGCATTCCTTTGTGTCCTGCTGAAGAAAACATCGCATCCTTGAGAAGAAGGATTATTTCTTACAGTCATTTTTTGCCTGCCAGAAGGAATCGTAACACCGGAGGAGGAACTGCGCTTGTCAAATCATTTCTTACGGAAGGCATTGTGTTTAGAGTCAGATAACGCAGATTCAAATGAGGATACTTAAGATATTATTGTCATAGAAAAAAAGTACATAGAAAAATAAAAATATATATTATAATTTTGGAAAGACCTTCAGGGATACCTGTAGTATCGTTTCCCAATTTAAAATGTTTCCCGATCTTTGTATGAAAAAAAAAACTATATTTTTTTCATAAAGGGAAATTGCTAATTTATTTTGTAATTAAGTTACGAGCACAATGATTAGTAGTACAGAATTCATCAATAGCGATTGCAACATGTTGGCTACTCTTCCTCAAGAAAGTTCAGGTGTTCATAGACATAGATAGATGTCATTAAAGGGACACTCCATCCAGGGCAACTTCTAGCCGAATCAGTGCGAAAAAATCCATTGGACCAATGAAAAACAAGACTGCTGCAGCTGCAGGGCTGCAGATTCTACTTCAGGTAAGTGTCTTTTTCCATATTTTTCCCCAATTTGAACAATGCATATGGATGTTCTTCTTGGGCTCCATGGGACACTCGAGTCTGCCGTTAGTCTTTGGTTATATTCTGTTGCCTACGTAAGTTACAAGAAACTGGACCACAAGGAATGAATGATGCTCTAAACCTGTATTCTATGTTATAAAGGGGAACTCTCGCCATTTTTGTGCTTGTATCCCATTAAGAAAAGTTTTTAAATTGGTATTTTCAGTTTTAAAATAATTCTACTTTTTAAATAATATATTTTAGGTCTCTTATTTGAGTCAATCTACTAGACAAGCACTCTGATGCTGTATCCTACTGCCTCTTGGTAAACCATCATAAGCATTAAAAGGAACACATGAAGGCCCATGGAGGAAAGGACTTTATCAGATGAACAGGACTTCATTAGCATAAAAGACCAACTGTACGTGAATGCCAAACTAAATTATTGTATGAGGCACTTAGTATTCTTTTTCTCATTAGGAAGGGCTTTTTTATATTTAGAAAGCTGCATGTCACGGAACCGGGTCCATACAGATGACTGCATTGACCCAGCGCGCCCAAAGATTGTGTGCAGGAGTTACGGTGCAGAAGCGGAGTTGGACAGGACCTGGGTGTTGTGCACCTAGGGTTGTGCAGCCACACACCAGCGCCCTGACATAGCAGCGGATGTAGTCCAAAATGAAACGAAGTGATATCCTGCAGGCACCCTGGAACAAGCATGAGACATAGCACTAGACTCACGTGCAGGATGCTGCAGGCTGGGAGTATGGAAGCTAAGCAAAGGATATAGCAGAAACATAACAAGCAAGGGGGACAGAGCGAGCAAGATACAGAGAGACCAAGCAAGAAACATAACCAGACAAGACATACATAATACAGGACACCCCACTGCCGGGGATACGAGACAGCACACCCCGGTGCCGGGATACAGGACAGGACACCCCGGCTGACACACATAAATACAGGAACTAGCCTAAGATTGTATGATAACTATTGGAGATTCCGTCACATCTTATGGCCATAGCATGCTTAGCCCACCAATACGCCAAAGTACTACAATGACGGTGGGTCCTAACGCTAATCCATGCTGACAGTGGTACGAAACAAACCAAACATGAATCCCATAACATAACAATGAGAGACATACATGTAGACTGCAGACTGAATCAAACAGAACACAGGAGGGGCTCACCTTATAAAGGAAACAGAGCTGAAGCAAAGAGCAGAACTAGAAGCAAGGAATGGAAGATCAGGACAGAGCATACGGAAATCCAGGAATGGATTAAAGCAAAACAGAGAAACCGAAGCAAGACAGATATGCAGCTCCGTAGCCTGGGTAGAACGTGACACTGCATTGACGTTTGATGTTTTTTTCTCTAAGGACTGTAGTTTCACTGTAAGGTCATCTCCGGCAGGTATAGTGGTGATGCCACTGATGTCACCTTTTTCTTGGATGCATAAATAGTTTCTGTGAGAATATGGATTCTAGATATGGAAATGCAGAGCTGTACATCTCCAGCATGTAAAATCAGCAGGGAATATCAGTAAGGTGGTAATGCTAAAGCAATGATACTTTTGTGCCCCCTTGATTGATGTAATACCCCTGTGGTGACAACCAGCTTCAATGAACCTCCATGCAGAAGGCCTGTATTCCCTGCACCCATGCACGAGCTGCGTGCAGTCAAAGCTTCTCTTTATCAATGTTGTCCTAATATGCATCGGATCAGGGGGGGTAACTAGAAACCATGAGGCACTGCCCAGGGCCCCCCAACTTGAACAGCTAGTCTGTGCCATCATTACCCCCCAACTTGTCTGTGCCATCTTTGACCTTTGCTCAGCCTTTCAAAATACAAATGTACAAACACACTTACGCAAACTACACACACTTACTCATACACCTACATGCTCAAAACACCTACACATCCATGCTCACACACAAGTACACATGCATGCTCACACACGAGTGCACATCCATGCTCACACACAAGGACACATGTATGCTCACACACAAGTACACATGCATGCTCACACACACAAGTACACATGCATGCTCACACACACAAGTACACATGCAGCCTCACTACACGTACATCCATGCTCGACACAAGTACACATGCATGCTCACACACACAAATACACTTCCTTGCTCACATACATACATACATACAAACACATAAATATATATACATCCCAACCTGTTCCTGTTGAATCTATACAACAGGACAAAATGGCAGACTAGGGGGGCCGAATGGATCTTATCTGTGGACACTGGGAAAGAAGGACCATGCCTACTAAACAGGGATGAAGCCACTCATCAACCCAAATGTCCCATAAAACCAACAATCTCGTCTCTATGGAATATATTTTGTTTCATCTGGACAATGCATGTACCGTTTAAAGCCATCATATACAGCACACGCACTCTCTGTTCGTTCTTTGTTAGCTTTTTCTTTCAATCTTGGAATTTTCTGCTATTTCAAATTGCCCTGGTGTCATGTTCTCAAATGAAAAGCCTTTTTGCTCGCTCTTCAGTTAGCATATCTTTCGCGAAAGCCATCTGCAGCATTTCTGAAATCATTTTGCTTGGGAGCAGGCATTCGGTGCTTGGTCAGAATGAAGAATTTCTGGAAGGGGAGGGGAAAACGCATTTTATATTAAAATATATTCTCTGCATAACAATTGGCTATTTCGCAGAATGCCTGACAAATTGCATTTTTGGCGCACTGTATCCAAAAGCAATATCTGCAGAGTAACATTCCTCATTTTCTGATAAAACTATTCTTGAAATAGAAAAAGGAAAAAAAAAAAAGTAATATAATCAGCATATATTCACAAAATATCCTGTTGGTTGGAAAACGATCAAATACATGCATTGAAATTGTAATATGTCAGCTTTAAATGGATAAATTATCAGAAAATAAACAGGAATTAATTCTATAATTATAATAAACTGTCGTCTTCCCCGGTATTATATCTTTTACAATATATTCGAGAAAAGGATATAATTGTTAAAAAAGAGCTTTGAAATGTAGGTTTTGCCATAACTTTGGGGTTTATTCACTAAAGGCAGAGCTTCCAGCAAGAAGAGCTTAGCTGGTCCTGCATTATGTATAATTTAAGGGATGAGGACATACAGAAGAGGTCTTGCTGATTTAACTATACATTATATAGGGCCGGTCAAGCTCTTCCTGCAGCAGAATCTTACTGGGGTTGGTTCTTCATCACCTAATGTATCAGTTTGCCTTAATCTGTCAATTCTCGTCTTGTCATATATGTATTGTAAGAATCTCTGCGTAAATCATAAATAAAACATAATATTAATACATAGTGAAGTCAAAGACAACTCTCCCTACAATGAGTTGACCCCTTTGGTTTATACAGTCGAGTAATAATAAAAAAGACAGTATCAAAGGCATTTAAAAGACTTTAAAATAGGTGTTACAACTTAACGGTGCTTTATTTCTGGCTAAACAAGCTCTTTTTGTAGACGTAGCTCACTGAGGATGGTCAATCAGAATGTAACGCATGAAGTTGCCTCTCTCTCTCTCTGTCCTGCCTACCTTGTGACTTTCTTCCAGGATGTCTCGACTACCCAGGACCTGTTCTTGGAATTAAACAAGTAATACCAAAGATTTGCCCACAAATGAGCTCATGTTCACTCATAATGAGGTAAAGCTTTTCCCCAGACAAATTATGTTAGACTAGGATGCCTACTATGCTGTACAATAGATACAAGTAGCCATCACGTAACAATTTAGACAAAAAACAAATTCCAAGTGAAATGAAACAAATGTGTTATTGTGTCTATGTGCACGTCACGCACTGTAACTAATGTGAAGAAAAGCGGAAATATATTCCACATTTCTGAAAATTCCAATTTTTTAAAATATTTTTCGTTATGTTTTTTTTCCGAAGGTGCACAGTGGAAACGTGACATTTTCGTCTAAAGCCCTTAAGAGTACCAACATGATAAAAACAGTAATTAGCTTTGTGCCCTAACACAAAAATATTTGACCTGGAATATTTTAACAGGGAGGGGAGCTGAAAAATATCTTTTTTTTTTTTTTTACATTTCAAACGTTACATTCAACTTTAAGTAGTACACCAAAAACCTGCTTCCAAAAACAAAAAAAAACGACATTCCTTAGAATTTTAAAATTGCTTTGCTTGCCGCGTATCATATATCCAGCTAATGAAACCTATTTTTTTTTCTTCAAGGCCCAAAACCCCAGACACATTCCAGTGGTTTCAAAGAAAATTGCTCCCATTTTGCCGTTAAAAGAATTCCCCCATTATTAAAAGTTGATACCTATGCCTTTTATCATATGTAAATATCTATGTGTAAAGTCCCACGTGGTCATCGATATTTTGGGTTATTTGGGATATTTTAACACACACTAGTTCCAGATCCTGTAAACAGACTAGCAAGCAATTATCAAAAGCCTAGGATCTACTTATTAAGTATCCAGTCAGTTACTTATAAACCTGTCAGACGCTGTGACAGATCGGAGTATTCAGTATTAACCACGTGCCACAAAACTCCTAGAGACCGGACCCATTGAACTTAAGAAGATTGTTTTTCGGCTGATCACAGAAGAGACGTAACGTTGAATTGGGAGCTTCGGTTGATGCCGCCACAAGGTTGTACCAATTAAAACGAATTAAAACAAATTCTAACAAAACCTGAAAACCAATAAAAACTATCAATAAAAACTACTTAAAACAAAACCTGAAAACCTAAGAATAACAGTAATGGTGATTGGAGCTTATTTATAAAGAGCAAATATTGTAAATGGTTCTTGATTCCCAAGATCATTCTGTTGGCTTCTCCACATTCCCAACAAATATGGCGCCATGTGCCTGTATCGTAGCATTTCATTGATGATTTATTTCTTTCAGGCTTTAGATCTTTTACCTTATACTAAGGTTAAAAAAAGTACCGACTAAAAATGTATTACTCATTCGGCCCATCTACACTGCCCATTTATTCTACCTACTTAAAAACTGGAAACTTCACTTGGCCCCAAGTTACCACGTGAAATAATATTTAAGTATTTCCATGTTCTAACAAAATATTCTTCAGGTACCTCTGAAAAACTGCGCATTCCACAAAGAAAATGACACCAAACCTATTTTATAAGGAATTAGCTTATAACCAGATGGGAAATTCTTGGCTCTTATACAGTGAAGGCAAAATGAGCTACAGATTGACAGGTATAGAATAAAACGTCACATTGCGGCAAACAGACTTCATTACAAGGTCCATTCGGCCATCGGAGGTGAGAGAAACAATGTTGTATTCATGCATTATTCTCCATAACTTATATTTCTCTTCACCCGACTGGCTCTAGATTGTAACCTTGTGAGCAGAGCCCTCTTTACCTAACGTATCGGTTTGTCAGTTCAAGTTTTGTCAGACCCTTTGAACATATGTTTATGAAAAAGAAATGTATATACAGTATCAAACTAAACCACAATACGTGAATATTTGAACATGATTTTTTTTTTTTTAATTAAATGATTTCAGGTTATTTTTATCATGTCTGTTTTCAACACCTTTTTTTTTTCATTTTTTTAATTATACCAGTTACTGAAAATTCAAGATTAAAAGTGACAGAGAGATGCAATCATGAGAACTTTGGGTCATGTGAATAAAGAATAATTATGGGGGGGGGGTCTAAATGTGGAGGGACAATGTAGGCGTTATGGTGATTACTCCACACTTTGTACTTTATCCCAAAAAAATGTTCTCGGTTTTGCCCCCCAAAATGTCCTATCATTTGGTGGTGGTGCAACTACAACCGATATTTCCAAGTCTACAATAAATTGAATAAAAAGGAAGGTGTGTTGAAAACACAAACAACTTGTCTTGGTATATCCACAGGAGTGTAGAGGATAAATATTTCCAGCATATATAAGAGAAAAATGATAGTGTCGTAAATTCTATTAAATGCTGGTAAGTATCCCATAGCCAAATGTCAACTCGCTTATTTTAGAGCTGCCTACTTCTCTATATATAGTATGCACCGGTCAAAACCTTCAGTATTTACTCAAATTGTATTCTTCTTCAAGAGAAATCCACTCTAAATGGTACCAGAGAGTATGGCTAGATGGGGATTTTCTTGTCTTTGCTGGAATGGCGCCTCTTGCCTCCTCCCAGACACTCGCAGTCAAACAAGCTTCCCTTTTCCAGTTGGGATGCCATGTTGCAGTAGATATCGACATGGTACTCAACCGTATGTCCGGACAACATCCTTGTAATCGTTCTTTCTTTCTGTGTTTCTTTTGTAAATGCTGGAAATATTTATTCTCTATACTCTCGTGGATATACTGAGAGAAGTCATTGTTGGTATTTTGTATGATTTCAATGCAAGGTTCTATTTATTCATTTTTTAATTATTTAAATCTAGTATGAGATACTAGAAGGTTGGATGATGTTACATTGTCATCTCACTGGGCGCAATGTACACCATTTAGATTTCTTTTTGTTCTACAATAAACTGAGACACATTCACATACCAATATTTGTAATTGTGTAGAAGCTGGCAGAAAAAAAGGAAAAAATGGGAATTAAATAGATTTTTAGTGAACAAAAGATGGGAGGGATGCAACTGAACATATATAAATATATACATTTATAACACACACTGACAATATGTTACAATTAAAGTAAACAAAGCAAGCCATAAAAAATGTTTAACATTTATATAATATTTTTCCTTTCATAGCTGCAGATAGATGATAGATATATTTTTCTCTTAGATAAAAACTGTGAAAATATTCATGATTATATGTGTGTATGTGTATGTGTGTTTGTGTGTATGTATGTGTGTGTGTTTGTGTGTATATGTGTGTATGTATGTGTGTGGTTGTGTGTATCTATGTGTGTGTGCATGTGTGTGTATGTATATGTGTGGGGTTGTATGTATGTGTGTGTGTGCATGTGTGTATGTGTGTGTGGTGTGGCAATCAAAGCAAATGGTGTGTATGTATCTATGTGTGTGTTTGTGGTGTATGTGTATGTTATGTGTTGATGCTGTGTATGATTGTGTGTTCATGTGTGTGTTATGTGTGTGGCCGTATATGTGTGTTCTGTGTTGTATGTATTGTATGTGTAGTGTGTATGTATGTGCTGTATGTAGCTGTTTTTTGTGTGTGTATGGTGGTGTATTGGGTTGTTTTGTGTGTATATGTGTGTTTGTGTGTGTGTGTTTTTGTGTGTTGTTGTGTATGTGTGTATGTGCTGTGTGTGTATGTGTGTGTATGTGTTTGTGTGGTGTGTGTATCTTCATTGTGTGTATATGTATGTATGTAATGTATGTGTGTATGTGTTTGTGTGTGGTGTGTATGTGTGTGTGTATGTATGTATGTGTGTATGTGTGTGTGTGTGTGTGTGTGCATGTGTGTATGTACGTGTGTGTGATTTTCTTTTCCCCTTCAGACTTGGTATTTAACACAACAGACCGCCTGTAAATTTAAGGCCAAGTTTAATAGTCTACCTTGAACCCTGAGATACCATCACGGTCATTAGAAAAGAAAAAGAGAATCTTTCACAGCTAAAACAACTCACAAAATGCCAAACAGTCCCTGACTGTAATGCGCTTCCAAGATATTTCACCAACTCCTTCCCACATTCAATGCTGAATCAAAACACTCAGTCATAAAAAGATTTTAATTCCTCCACCATCATCGCGCCAAGACATACACTGTAACCCCTTGGTGATGAGTTCTTTCGCTCTGGCAGTGGTATAAGGTACAGCATTACTACTTTTTTTTTGTTGTTGAAACCACAAAAATGTGGAGTCAGTGCTTTTGCGCTGTGTAAGCACCATAAAAATACAGTAAGTTTATTATGTCGGAATTTCTAGAAATAAATGTACTCGGTTTGTTTTTATCCACAAGTGGTTTTCAGGGTAAAAACCAACACCACATGCACAGAGCATCATATTCAACATTATTGACTGGTAGTTTCCAGGAAGGCAACACAGAACTGTAATTCGTAAAAAGATACATTCCGTTGTGTTGATGAAGGGTTAATAAAAGTACAGTAAACCTATTTCATTTGAGATGTTCTTTTAATTCCATCGTCATTTAGTTTTCTGCAACATGATGGCGCACACATTAAAAAAAGAAATGAACGATCTCACCATTAATCTCCAGTTCTGCTTTACATAGAGACTTACTTAAGAGATGAGGCTGCATATTGAGGTGGAAAACTCCAATTAAAGAGTTAAAAAAGCCATATTTTATTTATCCAGCATTCACCAAAATGGATACCATAATGCAAACGGTTAAATGAATTCCTTTCTTTTTTGCTCAAAAGCATGGCTGCAGAAACAAGCATTTGCAAAAATGACCATTTCCGCAAGGATCTGAAAAAGATTTTTTTTATAGCTGATGAAACGTTAATATTGTTCTCATTGCATGCGGATATGTACCGTATTTTGTTTGTGAACCCATATTAAAGACATGGCAGTACAATAAAGATTACTGGGTTTTTTCCCCAAAAAAATATCTCTGAACTTTAATCAGGTTAACATTACAAACAGCCTTTGGGGTCTGCAAACCCTGCTGGATAGGGCCACGGACCCCTTGTGCAGCAAAGCAACATTTAGGAACAGGATCTTTAACTTGATATTGTTGATAAACAAAGGACATATTGTTCTGGAAATGACTTCGGGTAACACGGAATGCTTCATTCACGCTAAACAACGTCACTGGATTTTTGTCATTTTGGGGGGGTTTTGTTTCTAAATGAAACAATGATATTAAACCAAGACATCCGCCACTGTAAACCAGACAAAATTATAGGCATGTGTCATAAATACCTTCATTCTTAAAAAAAAATGAAAACATAACAAAACATATAAAAAAATCTTTTTCATTTATTTTTATTAGATTGTGTAACTAAATGTGTAAGACAATTGTTTTATATATTTATATTTATATATATATATATATATATATATTCCTATTTTCTGGTTAATTTATAAAAAAAATAGCATAACAATGTATGTAATATTATGTATTGTCAGAAAAAATAATAATATTATTTACGAATTTGGGCTTTGGTACAGTATGTATGAGTCCAAGATTAAGGCTCATTTCAGAGTAGAATAAAATAAAAAATATATATTTGCGTATCCTATCTCTCGATCAAATGTTAACGGAAATTTTAAAGTTTTCTTTAAAAAATTCTGTACATTCACCGCCTGTCATGTATTATTTTTTTCGTAAAGCCTTATGACATGAGTCTCTGGTAAACTATGAAGTGCTTTCGCTTTCGTGGCCAATGCTAACAGCCCTGTAATCAGCTTAAGCAGAGATGCATCAGTCGGTACGGGAAGCAACTCGAGCGCTGTGCTAATGATTGTCTCTAAACGTTGACGTTGCAGAAGTGGTTGACAGTACGATGTCTCTCTAAATATCATTGTTTATCCAGCTTATACGTAGTGCAAAAAAAAAAGCATTCCCTACCGGGGGGGGAGTAAAAGTCTTTCCTTGGTATCGCCTAACAAATGTGCATAGTTGGCAGCCCTTACTGTTTACAAATCATGATACACATTGGGATTTATTCTCTAAAGAGGGTGGTGGCTTCCACTCTTTCCTTCACGGTTTATTATACAGAACCGGCGCTGGCAAGCCGAGGCTGAGACGGCCCTGGATAATGCAAACGTTAAAGGGTAAAGCAATCCCACTGATTTAACTATACATAATACAGGGCCTGGTCAAGCTGTTCCTGTAGCAGAAGCAGCTCACTGGGGCCGGTCCTTCATAATGAATATAGTGAAGTCAAGGTGCTGCAAAACAGCTCTCCCTTTAGTGAATAAACCCCTTTTTGATACAAGCTTCAGTCCAAATGATGATACAGGTAGCTGTTACATTTGTTACATCACATAGTATATTCGGTGTAATTAAGGTTTTTACTGAATCAGGATTAAATTGTTATATTTTAAGTTTATTTTTTCTTTTTCTTTTTTCTTTAGCTCCTTAGAATTTGTACCGGTCCATAAAAACCATAGAACTAAAGTAACAAATAATGACATTTTTTTTCTTTCGTAAAGTTATGGCTACTAAAAATATAAATCCCATTTTGTAGAGTCTCTGAACGCCAGCTTTTCCCCTTGAGCACCCACTCTCCGTGTTGATTTAAAACAACAAATGAGTTCATATCTGTGCAAAATACTTGCATTCTATTAAAAAATATAAATTCTGAAACAGCACTTAACTTTAACCCCGTTCCCCCTTTTTTTGTTTACCACCATCCTTGATCTGTTACCTATGACAAAAAAAGTACAGTTACTGTGGATTCCACAAGTAAAAATTGACTCCAAATGATTGAAATTTCCTCTTCTAAGAACATGTTTGTAAAAGTTACAGTGTAACCAGTAAACCTTTGGTTCTATTCTTCATAATTCCTTGCAATATTTCCCAAAATGTTTTTTACCTAAATCCTTTTTTGTTTTTTAAAAAAAAAAAAAAAA